>JALLAY010001270.1:0-10929 GCA_036939635.1 Cyclotella baltica
TCATCCATCACCAAAAATAGATGAAGCTTAAATCTAAAGAGTCACTTTTTTGTCAACTAACGATGATATGAGTTGTAGAGTACATACAACATGAGGAAGCTCACGTTCAACATTCCAATGAGAATTATAACTGAAAAAAGGTTACACTGAAACCTTCAGAATCTGAACCTGCCAATGCACCAAAGCATCACTTGTACCTAATTGCCTATTAATGATAATCCTTTTGGCATTGACAAAAATAGAGGACACAGAATCACACAAAAATCTGATAATAGGATTCCCAGTTCCTGTATATACTAAAATGAAGGAAGAATTAGTGTTTTCAGTCAAATCATATATATACTTGGGATTTTTCATGTAGAACATTTTGTTTTGAAGACCTTCAATAGGCCTTTGCAATTAAGGTAGAATAAAATGTTCCCAAATCAGAAGCGATCGGCGCGACAAAACAAAAATAATTTTTACCTTTAATTGTTGCACATTTATCATTGAAATTCTCATAGAAAATACTAACATATTGGCAATCCGAAAGGTTGATGGACAATTTTCCATGATCCTAACTTCACAGCCACAAAGTTATCCTCTTGAAGTGTTCCAAATTAATGTAGACTTATGGATGCCATTTGATAACTAGTGCCCAGAAATTGCTAACAAGAACTACCTATCATCAGTGTTAATGGCAGCATCAATTAATAGCCCAATATTTTCGTCTGTGTTCAATAAGAAACATTCTCAAGAAGGTGTTAGATTCACTGGTCCATGGTTTTGTCTGTTTTTTTGTGTTAATTTCTGTCTAGGATATCCTAACACAGGCTGTATTGGAGACTCCATCAACCAGACCCAATTATTTTCCAAATAAATCCAACTTTTGAAATCTATGATAAAACAAGGTATCTTTTTCGCAGCCAAAGTTCCAAAATATGAAACCAATAGTGCATTCACCTCAGTCTTTACTTCAGATATTTGTGAGAATTGTTAATGAGTTGAAAGAATTCCTTCGCATCAGTATCTGTTTTGCCCGTTCTTGCAGAATTGTGCTATTCCGGATGCCATATTTTCTTAAATGCCCAAAAGTGAGTTTACACATTGAAGTGGGTCACAGCATAATCCAGTCCAAAGATTATTTTTAAAGAGTTTAAATATGTCTTACCTACTTGATCTTGACAATGCCATCAATGCACCATTCATTGATGAGGCCAAGACAACAAATGATTTGTTTTCGGTGTCAACGGGGTATTGTTGGCATTAACTGACTCAATCTAGGATATGTCAGAATTCTCTAGCAACTTAACATTAAACCAGACATGACAATGCTTTTGCTCAGTAGTTCTAAAGATTGCCTGGTCCTTGTGTTTAGTTAGAGCCAAAACTAACTTAGATTGTTCACCAGAATCAATCTATTTGAATTGAAAATTTTCATTTCTATTGATTTCTATACTGGCATAAAAAAGTGGAACTTCATGCTAAAGGTAATTTAGTGTGGGGACTAACTGGCCCTGTCTGAGTCTTCATATTCTCTAGCTACTCCCGAAACTAAGTGGTATCAAGTATTGAGATTTGCTGCAACAGATTGTTGTCCATCAACACAACCAAACCACCATTACCGATCTGCTGCCAAACCCACATACCAGGTTGATTGAGGTTGTCCGTTTGACCGGAGCAAAAATAAACTCAAAACAAGTGGCCAGTTATATCTTAAAGCTATGTCACAGTGTGCCTAATCAACAGCATAACAATAAGCATCATGCTGTCTCTCCAGGCGTTTAAGTGCTTTATCCGAAACCGAAAATGCCTGTGCCAGATGAAACCTTTACTGCAGTTAGATTAGTCCCAAGACAATGAAAAAATCCTTTTCCAGAGATATTGTGCATCGGTTTAAGTAGCCCAAAAGGTCCGTAATCTTCCCATGGTGTATCCGCCTCAGTTGTATAAAAATCTGCTCCCACGGGTGTTGCATCCATTGTGGGGTCGCTAAGAGCGAAAACGGGAAGGTTCACCTAACAATATGCTTCCATTGTTCAAGAAAAACGGTTAGAATGTTGGCTTACCTAACTAAAATAGTCTTGCCTTCGTAAAGCATGTCCCAAAAGGCATGATACTCATCACCATCTATTTTGTATAGGCAGGGAGTCGAATAAATCAAACCAGCATTCAGCAGAAGTGCAGCGCTATATCATCAAGCACAGAGTTACGGCACTTACACGCAGCTTTTTCAAAGTCAAATTTCTCAACAGAACCAAATTCTATTGTACCAAACCACCGGGATCCAGAGTAAACTAGTGCAATAGCACCCCACAGTATCGTATCTTCTTCATCCAGTATTGATCCAAAAGTTAGATTCAGAGCATCCTGAGTGGAATTTCCGGTATAATCATCCACACCAGTTGAATTGATTGAAAGTGATGCTTGGCAAGAATATTTTGGGGCGAAATTCAGTGACACAGTTTGCTGTCCACACGTATTACCAAGATTTTCTGATGCGACAACTGTGTCTTCCTCGTTAAATAGCAAAAGGGTGGCGTTAGATAGATGACACAAGCAGCCAAGTGGATCTTTATCGGTACTGTTCCCACAGTAGTGATTGACAATCACTATGTTGTTTATGAAATATACTTGATCAAAAACAACCTCCCATGTTGGATTATCATCATTTGTGTGAGAAAAGGACCCTAAATTGCCATCGACGGCTTTAGAGGCATCAAGAACTTCGCCATTAAACTGGTCAGAAGATTGAGTTGCATTTTCATATAATGCTACATTAAATCCAGAAGGAGTGTATGACTGAAATTCAGAAATGGCAATCTGTTCTCCTGTATTCGATTCTAGCCTAATCTTCTTTGCAAACGGGTAGCAAGTATTAGAAGGGCTAACTACCGATGTGGTGTTGCTGACATTGCTGGTAGATATTTCTTCAGCAGCCAACACATCAAAGATGTTTGAAAATGTATCATTCTGTAACTTCTCTTCCTGGAGAGCTTCATCAATCAAGCCAAAGAAAAATTTCAAGAAATCAAATGATTTTGACCTATAAATTGGTCTATTGTAACTGAAGAGAGTTTCATTCTTGGAATTTTTAGCAAGGGAATAAATTTCACCTTTGTCGTCTTTAGTGACAGTGAACGTGAGAGTTACATTTCGAAAGAGACAACAACTAATTCGTTGCCTATTCTTACCAATTAATTCAGGGCACACATCTTCATATTGACAGTGCAAGCCAAAAAAGCCATCATTGCAGACGCAATCACCATCCTCTCCACAAACCCCGTTATAGTTACTGATGGAAAAATTCAGGAAGTGTTAATAAAACTCAAAATAGTCTACACAACAAGTTGGAACCTCTTACCAGTCTGAATCATGGCTACATTCATTGCACACTATGGACACTTCATTTGTTGGGGTAATGATCTGAGTAAAATGAGAATCAGCAAGGTGGAGATAATTTATTAAATTTGGAGGAAATAGCTAGATAGCATATAGCATGCGCACTTACACCCGTCCATACACTCCAGTCGTCACGTGGAGCATTAGTCAGATCATAAACATTCGTTTTAGGTGATCGAAATAGCCAAGATTGGCATTGATCCTATAAGAAATACTTTAGCAAATAAGACACTCAGTTCAAAAGCAGCGAAAGAACGCAAAGAAAATAGAGAAAAACTGACCTCGTCCCTGGCAGTTGCCTCTCGTTTAGATATGTCTTGGTGCCGAAATACCCTTTTTGGGTATTAAAAAGCAAGCGAATGAGGTGTGAAATCTGGAATGACTGAAAAAGGTCCGGACAATAATGAATATACTAACCATGCTTCCTCATTCTCACAATATACAATCTCAGCACCAACTCGATTCTGGTAAGGCTTCGCAGATATTTTGTTCATCTCGGTGTAAACGGGATAACCACCAGCTGACCCAGTAATCCTATAGACTCCATTAAAATAAGAATACACCAAGGTCCTCTCCTCGGTTTCTTGAGTTGTATCATTAGTAACATAGGCATTCTCCCAGACGGGATCACCAAAGGTTACTGTCACTGATTGGCAACGGTATGTGCCCTTCTTCTGATAGGCGCCAACTATTATGGTACCCACTATGAGAATAGCTGTGTTGATAAAATAAGTTGCTTTGAGAATCCATCCAAAGCGGTGTTTCTTCTTGTGTCTTCGGAAGCAGAAAAATCTCCATTCATCCTCGTCATTACTATCTTGGTGCGGTTGTTCAATTAATGCATTCTCTTCGTCTTTCTCATTTGACGTCATATGTTTCAGTGCCATCTTCGTCAAGACCTTGTATTCAACATTAGCAGCAATATTGAGTTCTCTTCCCAAAATATCTTTGCGCCCAAGCTCATAAGCCATATCATCAAGGTGCTGTACAAATTCCAAGGCCAAAATATCGAAAAATATTGTAATGACATCGTCTGCTTGGACAATAGTAACAAAAAGATTCATTAAAAAGAGGTAGCCCATCACAAGACGAAGTAGGCATGAAAGAACAAAGCGTTCGTAGGAAAGATCTGGGTAAGATTCATGAAAGGATGCACGCGACACTGATCTCAATAGGATAAGTCCTTGAGGGATTTCTTCTTCCATAAGAAGCCCTGAAGTGGAAGTGAAAAAGCACATGCATAAAGTTAGCAGCAAAATAGCCTGTCGACGGCAAGACTATGAGCTAGCATTAACTTACCCACAAAAATACCTATTAACACATAACAGACGGATTAAGTGAACTTCAGCACTCTCAGCCATGACTAAATAATCCAACAATAATAAAGTCAACACTCACCACAATACTGAGCCGCCCTCACACTAGGACTAATCCCTGTAGGCACACCCAACAAATTCCCATCTTGCCCCTGCTTAAACTCACTAACCAACACCAAAATCAGACACATGGCCGAAAGCACCGCCACTCCCAAAGAAAACAGAAAAGGTATAGAAAAAATTGGTTCGGTGTGTAGCAATGTGTGTGTGCTGGCGGGGAGATCTATGTATTGATTCTCTTCGTCATAGTCGCGTGATAGTCTGCGTCTGATGGAGCTTAGACGTTCTCTTTTCTTTGTGTTAAAGTCATCTTGAGTTCGGGACAGAGGGCAAGTAAGAGATTAATATGACTGGATTTAAGAAACCAAAGATCAACATGCAAGGAAAAAGGATCTTAAGTCAACAAATTCTGCTCACTTTTGGGTGCAGCGTTTTCATCATTCTCTTCATCTGCAAATGAAGTAGTTAATAGAGAATCAATTAAGTTCTTGAAAAGAAGCTACTCCATTAAATATTGAACAGCTGCTAGTAAACTCACCATCTGATGCCATGGGATCCCACTCGGCATCATGTGGAATTGAACTCATCTTAAACTTGACCTTATTATCCCTCTTCTCCTCGTTTTGCATTCTATCAGTGTTTGCGTTATTCGTTTCGGTCTCGGGCTCCTTTTTACTCATGCCATTCACACCGATACTACGCTCAGTGTCTGTTTCCACCACATTGTCCTCTATAATTAACACACCACTACTAGGCTGACCATTTGTAACCACAGAAGCCACCTCATTCGAGATGTCCGGACCCAATTCATCATCCTTCGAAGGCGCATTCATAAAATAATCTACGCCTTTGAAACCCCTCTCTTTCTTTTTATCCTCCCCCGCCTGTTGTTCTGCCAACATACGACATGCTTTAGCCACGCCTTTATTGGCAGCTTTAATTTTTACTTTATGGCTCTTTCGACGTCCGGAGTCGACGCTTGGATTGGTCACGCTGCCGATGCTTATGGTTTCGACTGGGGGAGGGGATTCTATTGAGACTAGTTTGCGACAGCTGGCCACCAGGGAAGAGGAGATGTTTGGATGGGAATCATCGCTGCTGGACGATGACATTGTTTTGGTCTAATGGATATGTATTACAGGCTATTTTCATTTGAGTTCTGCGGCGGCCACGAGCTTCTTGCTAACGGGGGTACCCGATACATCTCCACGCTCTGTTTGACCTGTTTGAGTTCTTGTGCTCGTTCCATTCCCATTTTCATTTTGGATGAATGGAGATAGAGTTCACTATTTCGATGATCGTGAGGGACGCTCGTGTGAGTCACGTTGCAGGATTTTTTTTAAAGTAGGTATCGTACTTGAATGATGGAAAGTAACAATGTTCTCCAAATAAAACACTCTGCTCCGCCTACAGTTTTCATAAAAAAAAGTATGGAAATAACAAAGCTGAAGAAAAGTATTGGTTTGTGATGTGGTACTGCTATGAATCTCCTATCATGCTACTTCCTAACAAATCTAATTTTGGTATGTACTTTTCTTTGACTACCATCAATCATTCCTCGTGGAACAGTGAGTGTCAATAAGCCAGAGCACACTTACTTACATGTCATATGTAACGCCTATGTATCATTCTATCTTAGCACCGCATCGTCCTCTGGTATCGCCAGCTGGCTGAGCTACAGATAAATACCGATTCCTATGTATTATGTATGACAAGTAGGCACAGATCATGGAAAAGCTTTCTTCCCACGAATGACAGACACAGTTTGCCAATTATGCACAAACATGTATCTATATCTATTTTGTGTTATGAATAAGCTCATAAATTTAGACAGTTCATCGGAAACAACTGTATCTTTTGATTTACTTTACATATACTTATACTTACTCTCTGGGGACAACTATAAGTCTATCAAAAGTGAGAGTTGGGGGTGACAAGGGTTTGGAAAAGAGGGTGGATTACAACTTTTTCCAAACGGTTGTGTCCGTCTTACACTTACACTCTTCATAAAAATATCATTTCTAAAGAATTTCTGCTGTGCAATCTTTATCTTTGGTGCTAAAAGGCTAGACCTTTCTGTTGAGAATCATTTTGAATACCTTTAAGGTAAATACGTAGTATTGTGTTGTCGTCAGAGTTGGCCCTTAATCAATTATGTTCACACATCATGAAGCAAGCTGCAGTTAATCCATAACCTGGTACCTTACAATTCATTTATGATAACATTGAACTTGAACTCATGATTTGTACATCAACAGTAGTATGAACCAACCGGAACAAAGCACATCAAAGAAGATAGCCAAGAAAGATTGGTGAAGACATGTGCTAGTGGAACACACACAGGAAGTCAGTCAGTGACACGAAAAAGCCCCGCGTTTATTCTCCCAGTCTACATCAATCGAACCTATAGCACCAATTAATCCAACCACCATAAATGCAACAGAGAATAATAACAGTGCATAAGAACAGTTGCTATGAAGTGCTGGGGCACACAAAGGAACACATTGTATTCTACGATAGAAAATTGCTGGTAAAAGAAGTGTCAAAGGAACACTTGTCAAGGCCCCACAGAGAGCAACCAGATCCTGAGACAAGTCAATGGTACATGTAAGCAAAAGAATTATCATGGCAAGTTTGCGACAATACTCCCTAATCACCTACCTTGAAAAAAGGCACTGCATTGGCAACAAAGTAGGAAGTAAGTGCCACACTAGCAGTTAGAATCAGCCACCGTATACGATGCCTTTTTGCCAAAAATCCCTTCTCGCATACATTTGAATGCACCATCATTCTATCCAATGAAGAGCACAAAGCCTGGCTGTTTATTGCAAAAGACACAGCTACGTGAACCCAAAGCAAAAACCCAGCAATCCGTCTTCCCATTCCAATTGGTATGGCGTCAAACAAAAAAGAAGGCGGCGTGGGGCCTGCCAATAGGCATACTATGACGTATGCAAAGCCATAGAGAGAAAGTGCAATAGAAAGTGAATGGGGTGCAGCTTTTGTTCTATCTACCATTTCATGTCGTATATTGAGAAGGAGTTTTTGAGAACCTACAGCAAAACCAATTGCTGCTACTGAAGACATTTTGGTAAGTACATTTTCGGTGGCGGTAGGTGTCAAATCTTCTTCAATCTCTGATGAACTCATAGTAGATTCACTTCCATTTCGAAGTGCGTAGAGGCATTGCATAACAACAATAAAGAGAGCCAAAAGACTCATAAAACTCACGCTCCTGCCTAAATTTGCCATTGTTCTGAGTTGACTCAGTCCAAACATGAGCGTGGATGCAATGACTCCAGCAGCTGGAAGACATAAGTTGTCTTCTCCTGCCATTGCCGAGACTGCATGTGACATGACAAGGATATAATTCCCTGCAGAATAACATATTTGCAGGCATGTTGAGATCTCTGATGAAAATTACACACTATCTCAATCAAGAACACCATCTCTGCAGAAAATACTAACCTAATACCAGGAACAGATTGATGTAGTAAATAAACAGGACCAGTTTTGTAAATGGATGATTGTATGTAATGCTTCGATGTCGATTAGATCTTTGCTGCTGCAGCCCATTCGCTGAATCAACTTCGTCTTTATCAAAAGATTCATCCATTTTCGGAAGTATTGGTTCGTCAAACAGAATTGAAGTCATGCTAACAAAATCAAATGTTGCAGTGTCTGTATGTCTTTGTTGCTGAGGTTCAACTTCTTGGATAGTTTCATCTTCGTTCCACTGGTGATCTATTGAATCATTGCTGGATTTTTCGTCAGAACTGCTTATATTGTTTTTAATTTCTTCAGACGCCTCGTTAATCTGCCCTTCATTGTCGTGTACACTCGAATATCCCTTTCGTTTAGTAGACCTCTTCCCTTCTCCATTCGTCAGTTCCAACTCGCCCTGAAAACCATCAGAATCATTGGAGTCTCCTATTATTTTCTCCTCCACAAACAAGGCAGACCACCCCAAAATCGTACCAGCATACAAATTCACAGGTAAATTCAATATCAGGAAGGTTAAACCCACTCCCCGTCCTAACGTTTGTACATCGGCCGGCAATGCTAATATTCCCGTGCCCATGCAGTCGGCGGTGAGGAGGAGAGCAGAGGTTAGGATTGTTAGGTCGTTGGTGGATGCATATTCGTAGACTGTTGATGCGTCGTCGTCGATGTCGGTGTCATGGTTGCGAATCTCCTCTTCTGTCGGTGGCGTCGTCATGGTGGCACAGTTTTGGTGTCGATGGGTGGGTGACGGACGGGCGCATCTCGGCCCTCGCATGCCCGCTGATTCCGAATGATTCTGTAAGACGACGAGCGGCCAGAACGCCCGGTGCTAGCCCGCTGGCGCCTAAGACGCCAGCTCCTCAAATCAGCTAAAATAAGGTAGTGTTGATTTCCTAATTAATGTGCGCCGGAATTATACCGGTATTATTTTACCGTCAAAATAGTGTAAATCCAGTCTATTTCACGCTCATATTTACTGGATATACGTCTATTCAACGACACCCGACGATGACGTATGCAGACTTATGCAGACGTACGCCAGATCGGCGCAATAGCCCAGCTTTGAGTCCGAAATAATACGATACCAGCAAAAACAAAATAGCCTTAACAGAGCCAACAAATCCTACGCACTGCGTTACTTACCCAAACAAACGACCTAAGATAGAGAACTGTAACGACGAATCGAAGAGACGGGGGGAATACATAGCAGAGAACCAAAATTACTTAAAAAATTCACGATGAAACAATTCCTCACCCTCCTCCTCTTGGCCGCACCGGCATGCACCTCGGCCTTCGTTCCCCCAAGCACATCCACCGTCACAAAATCACCATTATCATCACAGCACACTGTCCCAGAACAAATCACCACAACCTCCCTCTCCGAACGAAAATGGAACTTCAACTCCGGTCGAGGTCCATTTGGCCTAAAGAAAAACGCTGAAATTTGGAACGGACGCGTGGCTCAAATGGCATTCGTGATTGTGTTGCTTCAGGAATTGATTACGGGGAAGGGAGTTATTGCGTCGATTCAGGATGGGGATGCTGTGGGGTTGGCTGGGTTGGGATTCTTTGTTGTGACTATTTTGGGGTTGACGGCATTCTTGGCTTCGAAGGGAGATGAGAGTGATGTTGTGTTTTAAGGTGTAAAGTTGGAGGGAGGAGATGTTTATGATCTGAGGTTAAAGAGAAATGATTGGTGTTGGAGATTGGTGCAAAAATTAAGATTTGCTAGAGGTTGGCTGTGAATGGAATTATGACGGACTTGAATGATCAGACGAAGGGCCACTTATTGAATGCTACAAACAACTCAGTTGAGAAGTAGCAGCAAATTCATTGCATAGCAAACACACGAGCTAACAAAACAAAGTTGGATTATCCATCCCTAGATTATGCAAAAAGAACTTTACAAGACGTGGACTCAAATTATTTCACATTAATTTTATTTCTCCAAAACAGAAATGTACCCAACGCTACCCCAAACACTTGGATTTTCCACCTCCATACTATCCAATAACCTCCAGCCATCCCGGGGATTAAGCGCTCTATCAGTTGTCACTGCAATACATCCGTTTTGACAAATTGAGGATAGCGTCTGTGACCATTTTGGTGATAGAATCATCGCCTGTAAGTCAGGATCAAATGGTTGTGACGGATCTGTTTCCCACACTGTAGAATATGCAAATAGAAGTGTTGTCTGTGACAGCAGTGATTGTATTGAATTGTGACCTGGAATATTATTTTGATTGCCATCTTCATCAGATTGAGATGGAAAGTATGGATCGTCAACTAGCAGTGCATTTCCATTATGAAACACTATTCCGCTTGTTGTATCTGTTCCCTTATAATTATCCCCACTTGGTGCAAACGAAAACAAGCCATTGTCCACACCTCGTTGTAATGATTTGATTGCCAACGAGTGTAACTTCGATCCAATTTCCACACCATGAAAGTCCCATTTTATTGAATCATCACTCTGTTGTTTTTCTTTTGATTTTCCACGAGTTAATGCTGCATAAAAAACCAACCGGCCACAACCAGAACCTAGATCAACCAAGACATTATTTCCTCCTCCATGTTCACTATCACCTGTCCCTCTCTCTTCCATCAACTCCAAAGCCCTATCAACAAGCAAATCAAAACTTTCAAATGGAAATTCACCATACGTATA
>JALLAY010001271.1:0-10934 GCA_036939635.1 Cyclotella baltica
ATCTCTTAAGAAGTCAGATGAGAACCCTGAGAGTACACGAGCAGTAGCATCAGTTAAATATGCAACTTTTTAACTAGAGCTACGTAAGTGGAAAATGAAACTGATTTGGAAAGTCAAGAAGCATCTCTATCCAATGATACGAATTTTTGGCTACCTTTCTCAAAAATATGGAGATCCTGTGTAGCATGAAGTTGGGTGTATGGTGTGAGGTTAAAAGGTTGGCGAAATTTTACTAGTTAAAATAATACATAGTCTTATGCACAATTTTTATGGTACAATTTAAAAATATCACAAAGCAAGAGTTTGCTTGCACATCAACAATTGTCAACAGCAAGACCGGACACCGACCCAACAACCAAACCAATTGCCGATCCGCCACAGAATGGACACATCTGATTAATGTAGGCTATCTATTTGAATTGACAATGGAATTAAATGTTATTCAACTGCGTGATTCAATTAACGAGTTTATTTGAATGGATAATATCCAACATCCAGTCATACATTCCCATTGGTTGACTGGATACTGGATTTTTTCAATTGGATTGAAAAACGAATCAATTAATTGCCACCGTCTGTAACGACTTCCCCTGTTTATTTTGGATTGAAAAATGAAAGGAAAACAACTATCTAAACCTGTTTGTTTAAGTTTCGAACAAATTGAGCTAAAAGAACAAATGGGCTCAAGCCCGGTTTTATAAAAATAAATCTAGTTATTTTTATTGTTTATTGAATCAACAATGTCAAACTTCGTTTGATTCAATTGACAATATTGAATATAACAGTGAAACAATTCATCTGCCCCTTGTTTCCTCAAGATTAAAAATTGAAGCAAACAGGTGTTTTTGTACAATTCAATCAAATTGAACTGGCAGCAAAAACAACCCTTCTGTTTCAATTAAATAGATCAATCAGAATTGCAACCATCAATTAATTGAAACTGCCATCAAGGAAGTGATTTGGTGGATGGTCGATGGAGCAATTGAATTGATACAATTGGTTGGATGGCTGCTTTTACTGTACATTTGACTTTGGAGCAAAATAAAATTCCCACCAGAACCTTGTAGCTTGATTCCTGTTCCTGTGTGGTTTGTACTTGCTGGAAACATTTATTCATCTGTGGTTAATTAACTGAAAATGAAGTATTTTTAGTTCTTTCAAAAGCAAAGTTATCTTACTTTCTCAATATGTTATTTTGCTATTGTTGCAATTCACCTTGAGTGACACAAATTTGTGAATAAAAATTTATAGGTAAACCTTCACCTGTCCAGAAAGCACTCCAGCAATAAAATATCATTCTTGATATTTGATTTGAGTCATATGAAAAAAGAAAGGGGAGAGTTAGAGCAGTGTAGCCTGTAAGGGTGGATAAATAAAGAGCTAATCTGAAGCGGCTCTGACTGCATGCCACATTTGAGATGTTCCACCATCAATGTGTATCCTCATGGTGAAAGCCAAAAAGAATGAACCATGAAGGCTTTTATTTTACCAAGTTCCACATACTCTGCAACTTTATTGAAATATAAAGGAGTAGAAAATAAAAATTGTGTTGCTACATTGCTATTGCAAAAATTATTCTGTAATCTAATTTTAATTGAAAATAACTGAAAATGGTCCCACATCCAGTAGGCAATCGGTGGTTTGTCAGAGACAATTTTGGCTCCTAAAATGCTGTGAGACCTACAGTGATCTCTGCATCATTTCTATGACATGTTTGTTGCTGTACTTCAAGAGATGGATCTGCGCCAATTGATAAATGACTTTTTACTCTCATCTATCAAACTTCATTCGCTCATCAACCTGATCATCTCCTCCCACATTCATGTTGGCGTTTACATCAATGGTTTTGTGTTTTCTTGGCCAACAACTCCAGCAGGGTGGAGGAACTATTCAAGGAAAGGTAGGTCGCTGCCAGTAATCTTCTAGACACAGCATTTACATGTCTGTCTGACACCGGTTCATTATTTGCTAGACTAAGATGACAATGGTTTGGCATCATTAAATCCAATAGACCCAGTTGACCCTATAACTCCCATTTCCAGTCAACCAAACCAAAATGATACTGACCTTCATCATTACACTGAAATCTACCAGTATACTAGAGCCTTGTACGATCAAGTGTACATGCCCCAATCCATCCCCAGTCCTCTCATTCTTTGCTTCAAACAGCACATGTCCATCCCATCAAAATTGTAAATTTGTGCATTAAAATATGTTTATGTTGAGAAATATCGATTCAGGGAGATTTAGTATTCTTCCTCGGTGTCAAAATAAAATAATATCATAGTGGACTGCAAAAATAACATTTTAGGGTTAGTCTGGATTCCATCTTACTAAGTTGTCATTTGGAATTGCTAATGAATTTAGATATCAGACGAGTTAACCAACATAGTTCTGGCTTGACCTGAAGAGCAGTGATAATGTTGTGTATCATTATCATGGTAGCTATCTGTGTGACTAGTTACAAAGCCAGATGAACCAACAATGTTCAATGTCAACTGTGATGCTTCCTACGAGGTCCAATGCTTAGAAAAAATATACTATGAACTACATCAAAATGACACAAAAAATCAATTCGAATTCACGGTGTAATTAATGTTAGCGATATTTACCAAAGACCGAAGAACTCAATAACTTAAGGGCACAGCTCATTTGTGTCCGTGCCCTGATTCCTTCATGATAAAAAATAAACATTTTTACTGCTGTGTCCATGTCATGTCTTCTTATCAGCAGAGAAAGCTATGTAGATACAAGACATGCATGGGTTGTTGAGGTGCAAAAGATGTTCCATGAACTTGAATGAGGAGGGCAATAAACGGGATTTTGAGGGGGCCTGGCCGTGAGAACAGGTCAATTGGGACATGCCACGTTACAATTACCACCAACGATACGCGATAGCTCTCTGTGGACTGGTGGACGCGGAACGCGGAGACTTTCAACCAACCACACAAGCAATGCTAACCCAACGAAGAATGCAGGTCAACACCAACGGTTCAATGGGCGATTCCGCAAGTCTGGGCAGCCAAGTTGTCAAATCCATGTCGTCCATTTGCAACAACCCCCGATACAACTACAGGTACACGAGCGTTATTAACAAGCGCAAAAAATACTCTACCGAAAGGCGAATAGATGGGATGGAAAATGCAATGGTAAATGTTTGGAATGTAATGGGGAAATATGGGAATGCATCTTGGTCACCGCTCGATCTTCATAGTATTGAGGAAAACGGATGGGAAATTGACGAGGATAGCCCTTGGCACGATGTTCCAAAGGCAATCGAAGTTATTGTTCCGGCTAAAGACGACACGAAGCAAGCTTTACAGGAAGATTTGATGATGGCAAAGAAACAGTCAGAGAAAAATCTTGAATGGTGGAAAACTACCCTCTCAGAAGATGAAAATAATGCTTTTATCAAACACACAGGCAATGTGAACAATCAAGAAGTTTCTCTGTCGCCAGAAGAACAAAATCAATTTGAAAAAGTCCGCATGGAATGGGCTACAAATGCGTTTGCTGAGGAGTTGGAAGCCTTGCAAAATGATCAACTGGAAGAACGCTTTGGTACGAAGAGAAAAAGAGAAAATATATGAGAATTAGACCTTAATGAGCATGTGTTGGTTATTTCTCAAGACAAAGGTAGTGCAAGCAAAAGAAATTCTATGGATGAAAATGTGGATGTCCATGTCTTGGCAGATAATGCTGAATTCGAGAGGAAATATGTTTTCTCGGGATAAGAAGAAGAGTTTTTAGGATCTGCATTTTTGTTCATACCCAACATGCCATTGAAAGCCTTCACCATACGTGAAAACACTAGTAAATACATTCATCGACCTCTCTTAGTCCCAAAAAGTGCCGTCCAAACTTTAGCCAAGTAAGTTCTAAGAATGATGGGTCTTTTTTCTCGTAAATTATTAAACCTCCATTCACCAGAAGACGATCTATAATTAAATTTAATTGTTACATTATGAATGCAGTAATTGCAATGTTGCATAGATAAATGTGTGGATGATGTTTTTTGCTGTAGTACTATCTTCACCCCCATGACAACTTGCAACAATAGTTTATCAAGTGCCTGTACATAAGTCTTGCGCTGCTCAGTTCATGTCATCAATGCTGAGTCATGTAATTTGTTAGAGTGAATGTAATACTTATTTACTCATAAAATTGAGAAAATTTCTGTGTCACGGTAGAAAGACTTCTCGTGCTTAAGCTCTTCCTTATAATTTTTGTGCAACCTATTAAATGTGCCTGAATCGTTGTTCATTTCGACAATCACAGTCTTATCGTATCATAGGATGATACATTGTCTATTACAAATATAATGTTGTAAAAACAACATGTTATGATGTTTAAGTTACCATTGCATTTGGTTGTTACTGATTCTTTGTTCTTTACTATACAGTTTGAATTCCATCATTCTCAGATATGGTTGGATATTGTCCATAACACTTGAATTAGAGTCATCACTCGTTTGGTAGGGCTCAAACATTTTTCTTATCCTAGATATGGGGTGATACCAAGTTGTTCTCAAGAAATTGCTCAGTCTACATATGGACAATCTGAGAGAATTGTCTTTGTCCTTAGCTTATTTTGTAATTATACCAATTCTAGAATTTCTTATTCGTGATTTCATAGTTGAAAATAGAAGATGCAGCTGTAGTTTGGTATGTATAAGTTACTAATACTGGGCATTCATGTATTCATGCCATTAATCATTCCTTGACTAACTAAAGCATTTGACTTGTAATAGAAGTAGCAAAATAGCAAAAAAACACTTTCTTGCACATCAATCGTTTTTTTAAACTTCTCAATAGCAAGGATAGAAGTTGTCATAATCAATCTTACCTTTTTTGCCAATATTTAACTGTTTATTTATTGACGGCATTGTGAGTGCCTTTCTGATTGTTAACTAGCTTTCCAACTCACTACTGTCTATGTCTGTCCATCGCTAACTAGGTGTGTCTCTTATACATACTCTAGCGTTGCCAGAGACTGAGCAGCAGATTGGGTTTGTGCATTCATTTCAGTTTTAAATGCTGAGTATTGTTTTAAAGTATAAGATAGTACAGTGAAACAAATATGGAATAAGTAACTTGTCACCATTGTGTACTCGGAAGACATTAATTGGCAGTACATGAAACAGCTATTTTAATGACTCAGGCATTGTTGCACTAAGGGCATGTCAGTCTCAGACAATTCCCGTAACCAAAAATGATCAGTACTTCTAAATGATATTGTTCACTTTATCATGAGGTCTTAGTATTCCGATGTGTCCGGTATTTTTGGACATTCAATTCCTTTTTCTATGACAGTTGATGTAAAAGAACTACATGTACTAGTCCATTAGATAGGTAATGACATCAGACCTTTCTCTACTACCTTACCACCTGAATCTTATGACAAATTACACTAATCGAGAACTAGTTTCACTTGCCTAGATATTTTTACGATGTAATGCAGGTTTGGATCTGGACAATGATCGACAAAGTGAAGGTTCTTCCAATATCAACCGATATGTCATCTCAAGTGATTTCAATTGCTTTGTTTCTGAGCTCACACTCCCTTCACCAGTCGCTTTTGGTCTTTTTGTGTTGTCTACTGAAGTCGATGCTGCTGCTGTCTGAAATGGATACATGTGAGTACAAACATCTGGTGTTCTGAGTGCTTCTGGACATGCCGCTAGTAGCTTCTTTACATCCTCCCATCCACGCACATGATTTTGCTCAGTTCCTTCATCAGCTTTATTAGATTGATCACAACAATTACTCAAGAATAAGTGGAGAGGAAGCCTTCCTTCTTTTGTAGGAACTCGAGCACTTTCAGGGCAGATGAGGAGAAGATAGTGTATAATAGAGCATGGCAATTGTGTGGAGTTCCAGCGCGGCGATTCTGTGCACGTTTTTGGTGCAACTGTCACATGCAGTTGATTGGTATTCATTTCAAAATTATCTCTCACTAGGGAACTATGAGAAGATATTAAATCCACCATGTTTCCACAAGCCAAATGCAGAGGCAAAAGGCCAAGGCAATCTTCTTGTAAAAGTGCCTTTGAAGTACATTGTCTTAGGCTCACGCCATGTTGAGTATCAGGTGATCCTTTTATCTTTTCTCCTGCCATGATTGCACAAGCTACCAATGCTATTGCAGGAAAATCAAAGTATTTCGTGGCCACAACAGCTGCATGAATTTGGTTCCACCCAAGCACATCAATTTCTGATACGGTGGTTGAGATCTTGGACGATTGACTGCCCCTCGCTAATGAGATTATCAAGTTTGCCGCTGCTTGCACGAGAATCCACATTTTATCAAAGAGGTCATTTATTGAATGTGATGTGAGGGCCAACTCTTCATCAATCCTCAGCGGTCCCAAGATGGAATGAAGNGCGGTCCCAAGATGGAATGAAGTGTTTGCATGACTGTGATTTCTGTGTCTGTGCCCAAACCGCATGAATTAGAATCGTCCGAATTATGACTTGCTGCTCTGTTTACAAATTCAGTGTGATCGCCAACAACATCTTCCTGTTCACCTTCACTCTCATTATCCTCATCACTGTCATCAACCAAATCTTTATACCAAATAATCAGTTCATCAAAGGGCAGTCTCCCTTCCGAATTTCTCACTGCTACTGAATAGGGATGCCCGGGACATTGTGTAAGTAGAGAAAGCATTGGAAGATTAGCCCCGTTCCCACAAGCAAAATGAAGCGGGAGGTCACCATCATTATCTTGAATTAATAATGGATGAGGATGAAAATAATCATCCGTGTGTTGTTTCAATGTTGATTCAGTGACATATTCTTGTTGCAACCTGTCTAATATTAAGCGTAACACTTCTGTATCGGCACTGTCTGTTAAATCAATTGTCATAGTTGAGCTGCTACGTATTGCAAAAATCCAATAAATTGCACGGTAAAATTAACACTGAATCGAAACATAACTCACCAGAAAGAAAATGCAATGGAGTGCATCCATGGCCATTCTGAGCAGACAAAATCTCTCTAACTGAAGGCCTCCGATCATTCCCATTCATTTCATCATTATTTAATGAGCTACACCCATCAAGAAATTCTTTCACCAAATCAGCATGAGATGATCCCTCCCCAACCAATAAATGCAGAGGAGTTGCCCCAAGTCCATCTGTCATGGTGAGTGCTGACGTGTGTAGTACTTTTTCCCGAGCATTGTTTTGGCATGCATTATTAGTACTTTCATCTGTCTGTTTCATTTGCTCTACTGGATCAAGACCCACTGGAGGACAATATTGTGAATGATAGTAGCACGCACACTCCCTGCAGTTGACATCTAAACACTGCTCTACGTCAATTTGATCATTGTCTTCGTTGTAACAACCCTCATTTACTGGCCTCAACGAATTGCAACTGGCATCAATTATCATCCTAACAGTTGAACCGGCCTCAACCAAGTCATGCAATGCTTCGGTATCTCCATGTGACAATTGGGCTATTAACGCTTCATCCGAATGAAATTTTAGTTTGCATATCGAGTGGAGCAGAGTGCGTCGATTTCGAATGGCTAATTGACCGTGACTTCGACGGGGTACCCAATAACGTACTTGATGCGACTCTTGCTGGTGTTCTTTCTTTGCATCCCCTCCATTATCAGTTTGTTTCACATCCCATTCTTCCGCCCTGGAATTATTTCCATCCGTGGCAATACAACCTGAATTGCAAACGTCACGGCGCCAAGCAGCATCTCTGGCACTGCGAAACCAGGCATCTTCCTCGACGGAGTCATCCACACGCATTGCCACGCTGACATCGTTTCGGATGACGCGTTTGATTTCCTTCCATTGACGCGTTTCAACCCATAGGTGGAGTTCGGCCATGAGTGGTCGCTTTAAGACATCTATGCTGTTAGTGTGGCATTGACAATTGCATTTATTGAGTACTTCTTTCATCCTGATGTGTTGCCCAGATCCAGATCTGTGCAAAGAGAGCATCATCTGTGGGATCCGACAGAAGAGGTTTACCTTTGACATTTCGAAACTGTGATGATTTGAACATCATGTTATTGAGTATTCAGAAGGTAATTTTTGACGCTCGGGTAGCAACCTGAATCATCATTTACCTTTGTTTACCTAAGTTAATTTTAGGCCTTTCATGGATTGAGTATTATATATTGTATGATTTTGTTCAGTCTGAAAAGGTAATATACTTTAGCCATTGAGCGAGACAGTGTCAAACAGTCAAACATCTCTCTCGCGCATCAAACCTCCTCATCAAACCGTTGCCTCTCACCTCTCACACCTTCGCTCTCCTCATCACCTCCTCTCACCTGCCAACCACCGAAAGCGATAGATGGGCCTATCGCGAGGCGATTATCTCAACTCAGCAGTCAATCGTAAATAGATGACCGGGCTAAGAATATTAGCTTTAGCGACGCTGGTGGCATTGGCCACAGCCACACCATCTGTTCATCCCTCGCGGCTGCAATCAATTTTACGCAACGCAAATCCCTCCTTACTATCACTCCGAGGAGCATCCGATGTCAAAACTAAACCACTCATCAAAGGCAATACTTCTTTTCTCGAGCCTACTCTTCGAGCCGTTAGATTTTGGAGACACGTCGGGCCAATTGTTGTACATTACAAATTGACAGAACTTTGGTTCAAAATATCTCACACAGATCCAATGACAAGACAAAAAACGTGGGACAAATTACACACCATGCATGCGCAGACAGGTCTCAAGGTCATTTTACTCTTACGAGGCTTGTACGTAAAGATTGGACAGGTCATGTCGTCTAGAGCCGATTTTATACCACGGCAATACGTTGATGTTTTTCACACGTTGCAGGATGCAGTGCCACCTTGGGATATTGGGCGGGTAGAGGAGATTATACGCGAGTCTTTGGAATTAAATCAAGGGTTGCAGTTTGAAGATGTATTTGATTCAATAGATGAGGTTTTGGGGAGTGCATCAATTGGACAGGTTCATAAGGCTAGGTTGTCTTCTGAGTATGGAGCCAAGACTGTGGCTGTTAAAGTTATGCATCCAGGTGCAGAGAAAATGTTTCGTGATGATTTTAAAGTCTTTCGCACGTTGTGCAAAGTCGCACTGCCGGGTTGGGACCCAATCTTAAGGGAGTTGGAGGTGAGTTAATCTTTATGCATTACCTTGAGTTCAGATAAAAGACTTGGTACATGCTCAACATTAATATATTTGTTAGATGCAAATGATGACTGAATTTGATTACAATAACGAAGCAAATAATCTTGCCTGTGTCAGGAATAACATGGCCAAATCACCGTATGCTAATAAAGTGGTCATTCCTGGACCAATGCTTCACTTATGCTCAAAGCGCCTTCTTGTTATGGAATTCTTGTCAGGACAGAAATTGGCATCACATATAGAAGGAAAACTTGCTTCAATCTTAGATGGAGATATATCAATGGCTCGAAGGGTTTTGAAGGCAAAACAAGAAGCTATTTTTCAGTCGAGTAATGCCAATAGAAGCATGAGCAAGGGGTTTCTTGGTGAACTCAATGAAATCCTCGGAAAAAGCAGTAGGAATCTTAGCTTTACAAGTAAAAGTATGAAGGCTTTACAACTCGCCTCTATGACACACGATGCGAGGAAGAAGCTATCCCTACTCCTTGATGTTACTGGGCATCAAATTTTTAATGATGGCCTGTACAATGGGGATCCACACCCTGGAAATATTCTCGTGCTTGAATGTGGTAGGCTAGGCCTGATTGATTACGGACAAACTCGTAGACTCTCAAAGATTGATCGCTTAGCTCTAGCTGGAGTAGTTGCACCCCTTGGTAAATCAACTCATTTGACAAAAAGCAATCTTGAAGAAATTGCAAATGCTATGAGAAACTTTGGTTTCCGTAGCAGAGACAACAATGACGAGAACACTGCCAAATTTGCCGCATTATATTTTGATTCAGATGATGCTGGAAGGAAACTGGGGTGTGCCACTCCTCAGAAGTATTTGCAATACTTGAACTCGATCGATCCAATGGTTGAAGTGCCGGATGCAGCTGTGTTCGTTGCGAGGACATCATTTTTATTTCGAGGTTTGGGAGCACTGTTGCAACAGTCTTTGCATACAAGTCATCATTGGAGAAAGCATGCTCTTCATGCCATTGAAAACAATGGTGATGGTAAATTATTGTATAATTTGGGCTTAAATCCTATTACCACTTGACATTATAACATGGTGTAGGAATACGTTTCATATTATTTCTTGAGTATCGAATACACAATCAGTTGTTTTAAAATCATGAAGTCCTCCCACCAGTTGTTCTTCTCCTCCATCGGCACATTTGCAATCCTAAACTCTGTTCAATCGGGGTCTCCCTCTTCCCCACTTCATCTCATCACCAGCCACATTTCCGAAGCCTTCAGAGTCTGATTTGCTCACTACTTCCTCTCTTTCAGTATACCATAGGTATTCTGAACGAAATGGGTGTCATTTTCATATGATTCATCATCTAGCTTAAAGGACTGTTTCATCATCCAGCCATAGCCATTGCCTAATCTTCCTGAACCTCAAAACGTATCAAATTCTGGAAGGGAAATCCCTGCACAATTGCTCAAAACTTCTGTAAGTAAGAATTAATGCCACTACCTACTATGCTTTACATGGACCCAGGAGAAGTTTGGCAGCATTGTACAATCTTCTCCATCCGGGTCTTTTACGTGCGTGGCTACCAAATATCCAACCAAATGGACACTGTACTTTTTTGAGTTTTGGGCCCGCGATGCTGTACATTTGACTTCAAATCACCAGTTACTAGTGATTGTACTACTGTAAGTCTCCAATACAAGCAATTGAGTGGAGTCAGAAGCACCGCCACAGAAACAATTTTCTAACTAATTAATACATAATCCATGTATTTGATGATGGTCTAGTGCACATCAGTAATGGATTTGCACTTCAGTTTGTATTAGTTGCTTATTGTT
>JALLAY010001272.1:0-10921 GCA_036939635.1 Cyclotella baltica
AATACCTGTATTAATTAATATAATCAATAGAATCAAATTCGTACATTTTTGTATAGGTTGGAGTCTAACTTATACAAAAATGTATTGTCATGGTTGCAGGGATATGAGAGACATAGACCATAAACAGACCGCAGGGCAAACTCGATGTGTGCGCATGACACGACTGACTACATCCCCTGCTCCAACAAACTAAACACTGCGCTAGCATGTGTGTGTGTTGCCTTTATTTGATTGAAATAGGTGGGAGCAGAGGGCATCATAGCCATACCAAAAAAAAACCGCGCGGGTGGAGGAGGGACTGACCGCGCTTCAGAAAAAAAAACAATACTAAAGAATCTGGACATAGTGTACTTTTCAGAAACTTTTTCGGGAGAGAGTGAATCAATGACGTCATTTCTTTGTGTGTTGCTGACATGTCATATCATCTTTATCCATTCTGATGAAAGGTTTGAGGGTTAATTGACACCACTTTTAAGGATAATCATAGTCTTATGGTTAATTATTATCTATCTCAGCGTGAATCGTGAATCAATCACATCTAACATTTCTCCGAGGGTGAGTGGGACCTAAAATGACCGTAGATGAGAATCATTTGAGACAGACAGACAGTGCAAGGGAGCCACCAGCAGGGCAAACTCGATGTGTGCGCATGACAATGACTGACAACCTCCTCTGCTCCAAAAAACTAAACACTGCACTAGCATGTGTGTGTTGCCTAGGTTCACTATCCAAAACTCCCCATCTACCATAACTCACAAAAACCAAAACTCACCGGCATTGAGTTTTCTCACACCAAACAACCAAAACTCACCGTCTGTAGACACCACCAATTCCTTTGCGTACCCCCCTTTATGTCACTTTTGAATCCTTACAAAATGACAAAAATTACTTGCGCCACGCATGAAAGTGCGAAATGCGATGGCACTTTTATCTTCTTCCTGAAGACAAAAACTCACCTCCAAACTCACCAAAAAGCAAATGCGCGGACACCTTAATACGACGAGGGAGGGCCTTTGAGCAACTTTTGCCTTCTGAAGTGTCAAGTAGGTACTACAGTTTCCAAATCAATTGTTTTCTCTGGCTATTTCTACCAGGTTCAAGTCAAGTCCTGAGTACCAGTTGTGTGAGTCCCACCTCTTCTCTAGCTAGTAATCTCTTGAATAAGTTAACCCTCAATAGAGGCACAGAAAGAGCAAACTCACTGTCTCAAAATGCCATGTCAATCCTATTATATAGAAATCAAAGGGTGGCGACTGATCAACATGCCCTCATATCAGCTGCGACTGCTACCTTTCCAAACTGATCATGTTCCACCATCTCTAGTCTCCGGTGCTCATGTAACCTGCATTCCAGCCCCTCTGCATCCTCTCTACTCATACTTACATTGGTATGCAAGGTGTTCAAACTCAAGGTACTTGAAAAAATAGTACTGCCAACAACAAGATATTGACTGTCGGTGCTCTGGTCTTTTTGCTCTCCACTCCCGGCTTTTATCTGGATCACTCTCAGATATTAGGACAACCACTGCCTTGTATTTCACATTGCCAACATTGATTTAGTACATGGATCTAATTATTGCACTCTCAAGGTTTGATGTAGGCATCTTCTTCATCTATCCATGTTACAAGATGATTGGAGTGCCTTTAACTCCAGTGTCTTGTTTTGCAATCACCTGACTTTCTCATTTAATCTTCAACCTGATCTGCTGTACGACGTTGCAGAATTTTTCATCACTGATGTTTAGCCCCGCATCTTACAGGTCAAAGCTAGTGAAACCTATCCTGATAACCCAACTTTTTTCAGGTAATGAACAACAATTCTAAATTCAACTGAAGGTGGGATGCTATGAAACTTGAACTTTGAACTGGACATTCTAGAAAATGATCTCAAATCCAGGAAATTAGTTGAACATGAGCCTTGGATGAATGCACTGCCAATGTCATGGGTATTAAAGCTAAAATGACAATGCATTTTACATTATACGGCACCAACAAATCAGGCATATCACATACATAATGCTGTGTTCCTATTGTTATTGGTATTATTGCATCATTGTAACACATCGCAAAAGAAAGGGAACAAAAGTTACTGGGCATTGTATTCAAAGTTATTTCATGGCGGTGCCTAAAGAAAGGTGTCATCTAATTCATGATCACTGTCAGCACTCTCTTTGCTGCCAGAATCTCCCTCGAAGTCTTCATCATCGCTGCCTAATATCAAACAATCTTCAATACTTGCAGCTGAATCTTCTTCGTCATTTGTGGATTGAACTTTGTAACTTTTGATTGCCTCTTTTATTTCTTCATCCCTGGTCCTTGCCTCTTTTATTTCTTCTTCTTCCCTGGTCCTTCCTCTTGTAGTCGCCCAGCCATCACACCCAAGTTGTTGATAACCTGTTATGATTGGTTGAAGCTTCAACTTAACTGCCGCGTGCCTGATAAAACCTGGAACTACTACGAACATTCCATCCTGGAGCGGAGGCGGAAAATGAATCCGTACATCTTCCCTGGGATTCCTGCTCTTCAATTCCTGATAGTATTCAGGTCTACGCCAGTCATCCAAGTCGTCAGACCATAGGGTTTCCCATCCCTCATGGTAGTCAACAAGTGGCACTACCTGCGTTATCACTGCATCCATTATCCTCATCATGTCTTCCCAAACAAGGGGCAATACATCATCACTCATCTTCACTATATCACATCTGAACCCCAACGCTCGGATGAGGCGTCCTTCCTCCTGAAAACCAGATTGATGAAGATTTTCACAGTACCTGAGTCTTTGATTCTGTGGCAATTCCTGAGTAAAATAATCATAAGGTGGAAATGATTCTCCCGTATTGATGACTCCATCAATCTTTGACATCTTCCCTACAAGACAAAAATCATCCACATTGACCTCAGGAGGGTACACATCTAAAAGTTTCGAGCGATACTTGGATACAGCATGGACCTTCTTCAGTGCCCTGCATATTTCTGCTTGAATAATCTCCGCTAAATATGCCAGGCTATCTCCACGCATAGTCAACCAATCAGTGTGATCACACATCTTGTTATTAAAGAGTGTGTGCGTCAAATCAGCAAGCCCATCTCCTCCACAGAAATGTATAATGAGATTCTCGCACTGGGGTTGCGATGGAAATGTAAGCTTATTAAAAGCCTTGCATGTCACACGAAGCGAATGGATAGTCGGCCAGGCACTGATGTCATCCAAAAACGAAAACACATGTGGAAAGAAGCTCTCTGACATGCCCTGTAGGGATAGTAGACCAGGTTGAGCTTCTTCACTACTTGATTGGCTATTGGCTGCTTTCTTTGATCTCTTACCCTGAGTCGTTGCACGTCGCTTTTTAGGAGGCATGCTGCTGCTGTGTTGATGAGTCGCTGCTTCTTAGTAGTATCTATTCAGGGGGATGGGGTAGATTCATGGTGGATTGTAGAAGATTGTAGATTGTTGTCGTCGATGTAGGTTGATGTATTGATGTTGTGGGTTGTGGAGGATGCTGACAGCTGACAAGCAAGGTAGTTGGGTATGAAAAATGAATTTAGCTGTTAAGGTATTTATATATCCCCCCAATTTGAAATCCTGCCAATACAGCAGGATTTAGTTTTGGAAAGTTGTGGTAAAAACAAATCCTGCCGTATCGGCAGGATTTGTTTTCGTATTGAATTCCTACATAGTCGAGCTGACCGTTCGATGGCACAGAAATTCGTCTCAGAATTATTGACGCCAGCGAACTGACGTCGACGTGCCAACGTCAATAGATTTGGTCAACACGTCACTCAATTCGTTCGATTCCTACGAAGGGCGTATCCGGAACATACTTTGAAAACTACTTGATGTCAGTATCTTTCGTGAATTATTTTAAGATACCCATTCACGAACAACATTCGCGAAACAAATCCACGATTGACACCAAGAATTACAAAGAATGTTCCTCAACGTCAACTAAATTAGGAGATTGGCATCTTTTTAACAAAATAGACTGGCGTCATGACTGTCAGTTGAATTTGAGCTCTGCCCAGAGAAAAAAACAAAAAAGGTTGTGCAGAGGCCAAAACATACCAGCACGTATGTAGCCAATCTCTGCTGACGTCGGCAGAGATTCAATTTTATACTGCATCTATGGACGTTCTGGGCAGAGACTCAATTATCTGAGGGATGTAAGTACTAATAAAGGCTCTCTATCTAAAGAAACATGAGAACCTTCTACTCCACATCTTAATGTTTGGTGAAGGGTCTTGAACATGATCCATGATTGAACTTCGGCCTAAAGTTCCATTACCATAGTTCAAACACCAAGAATCTTGGTATCATTATTTTGAACACCTCTCTTAGTCCATCTTTTACTCCACAACAAGATTTTCTGGATTCTACAACTAATTCCACTTGTCACCCAAGCTAAAGCTTCACCTAATATTCTCACATTAGAACCAAATGGCCCCGTCAACAGATGAAAGTAAATTGTGGACCACTGTCCAATAATATATTCATGTTGCAAGGTGAGCGACACACATTGGTAATTTCAATTAAGTAGCACACATTGCACTATTTATAGTCTCACCAAATTGTATCGCGTTGAGGTTGTTCCAACTTCTTTATTGCTGCTAGCAGTAGGTTGAAAGATAGGACCTGTCAACGCACTGGATGATAGTTCACTGTCTTCAAGATCAGCCTCCCGTATGTCCTCTTGCAGACAAAGCCTTCGCGGTGTTTAGTAACCAACAATTAAAGAAAAAAGTCGTTAAAATCTTGTGAGACGAAGAAAAAATGGAAGGATATGGCTCTCACTTCAGATCTCCAATTTGCACTGAGGCGCTGACGATACTAAAACTCCCAGTGAACGGATCTACAAGATCCACACACAATGTTGCAGTCGCTGAAAAAACTCCAACAAGAAGAGCAAAGAGAGCTTGTAGTTGTATAGAGTTGAGATACTGATTCATTTGTTGATTGCTCTCCAACAAAAACATGATACAGATCGATACACTCAGTGAAAAAAGCACCACCCAATGCAGGTCCGGAAAGTCAGTTAGTAACAAGGCAATGCGTTCCGACCTATATTCGTTCAAGCGTGCCATTGCATCATCTGCAACTCCTACACTACCCTGCCTACTGGCGGCAGCCCCGTCAACACCATGTAGCATTGAGCTTAACCTATCAAGCTCATTCGCAGCAATCCCACCAGATATTTCCAACTCTTCCAGATCTTCAATTGCACCTTGGCGGCACTCTTTATCTAGCTGGTCTACGTAAGAAGTAACCAATCCAAGTGCTCTAGACCTTCTTTTAGCGTGCTGTCGAGTACCAAACATTCCAAATATCGACCTCCTCAACAACCGCAAGTCACATGCTTCTTTATTAATCAAAGATCGCAATTGAACCTGCCTCTCTCTGAGAATATTCACTGTATTAGATAACAGTGTTGCCAATGCAATAGAAATAACAGGCACTACCACCCCAGTAATTGTTGGTCTAATAAGTGAATTTGCAAATTGATTCCCATCCACATTACGTCCAGTTGACCCGTGCTCGTCAATGAAAGAAGCTAACCCAAAACTAATATCTTGCCAGAACATATAAGCCAAGATGCTTGGAACAAATGGCAGAATTAGAAAGAAATAGTCTTCACGAGACCTGCTCTCATCCTCTAGTTCATTTAGTCGTCGTCTACGTCCCGTGAGAGTTTACGAAACACAAAATATTAGCCAATTTACAAAGGCTCGGCACAGCAAACGGTATAACCACACACCTTCTCTTTGTTAAAAACGTTCGACGTAGACGACTTAAAGTTTCGTTGCTAATACGCTCATCGCGACCAAGTGGTGCTTGAGAGTTTTCGTCACCCTCAAGTTCAGCCATGACCACATCATCTTCTAGTGTATTTGCAAACAAGGCAGTTTTATCCCCTATGGTACAGCAATGAGAAAAGAAGTATTAATGTCTTGCAAAAGTTGATACAGAAACGAATCGAAGAAACTTATACACCACACTTACCTTGAGACTTTACACAAAATGACGAAGGTGCAACAAAAGCACCTGCATCTACGGTGAGGCAAACAGCCAACAATCCTACAGACGTTAACTTCATGACAAATGACAACTAATAGGCTTTGGCAACAATATCATTTTGTAAGTCTTCCCTACGTGATCGTCGGAGACGGCACCCCGCTTCGCCAACATAAAACTGCAGATAACTGCTTCCCCGACCCCCAACGATCGCGACGACGACGTTGACAGAAGAAATCACTTCAACTTGTGGCGTGAGCTGTGGGCGATGGGCGCAGCCTGGGCGTAGCTTACGCCCGGCCGCGCGAGTGCTGTCATTCCCGCAAGAGGACCAAAGAATTCTAAAAAAAATCTGTCCACGACACAGCGCGCCAAAACTCATATAGGTTGGAATAGTACGGAAATCTGACCATCACTTTTTTACGCCATCGGAAAACTTTTCGCTTTCCAGAGCCATAAAAAAATACACACATCATTGAGAATCATTGAGCATCATTCTCCATCAATCATAATCATACATCCACAACCACTTTCGACTAACCTCGACCAACACAGCATAAAGACAACAGACAACAAAGAGAATGGGTGCCCCAAATCTCAATTCAAAAGACTACTACGAGATTCTCGGCTGCCCCCGCAACGCCGACGATGCCACCCTCAAAAAAGCCTATCGCAAACTAGCCGTGAAATGGCATCCAGACAAAAATCCCGATAATGAAGAAGCCACCAAAAACTTTCAAAAGGTTAGCGAAGCGTTTGCTACGTTATCCGACCCGAAAAAAAGGCAAATGTATGATCAGTACGGTGAGGAAGGAGCCCGTGCCGCTGATCAGATGGGCGAAAATGCAGGCGGCATGGGTGGGATGCCTGGCGGGTTTGGTTTTGGAGGTCGTCCTGGGGGAGGTGGAGGGGGAGTCCAGCACATGTCACAAGAGGAGGCTGCTGAATTTTTCGCTCATGCTTTTGGGGGTGGCGATCCATTTGGTGGCATGTTCGGTGGGTTAGGAGGTATGGGGGGACCTGGGATACGGTTTCAATCATCCAGAGGAGGAGGAGGTGGCTTTGGGGGGATGGGCGGAGATCCCATAATGGAGATGCTTGGAGGGGGTATGGGTGGCATGGGCGGAAGAAGCAGCATGCGTGGTATGGGTATGCGTCAACAGTCAATGCCAACCCCGACAGCAAAACAATATGATGTTATTCCTTCAGGAACCATAGTCTCGCTGAAAGGTTTAGTCAATGCAGCTATTCATAATGGTGATCGAGGTGTTATCAAACAATACATACCTTCTACCGGGAGATATGTTGTGGAATTAGAAGATGAGGACGAGACACTTTCTGTGAAACCAGAAAATCTGTTGCAACATGTTCATGTTAGAATCCATGACATTCAAAGTCAGCCCGAACTAAACAACCAAACTGGTACCATCATCACCTGGTGTCCAAACAAAGGAAGATACAATATTTATGTTGCAAATATGAAAAAGGTTGTGAGTCTCAAACCTGGAAATGTGATTCTAGAAAATGACACGGTGGCTAGAGTTGAAGGTCTAGCGAGTAGACCTGAAATGAACGGAAAGTGGGGTACGATAAAGAACTGGGTCAGTGATAGCAACAAATATGACGTGCAACTGTCACCGAGTCAGATCATCCGAGTGAAGGTTGAAAATATGATTTTGTAAATAAATGGCGCCCTTTTTATTAAAAAGAATGTTTCTTTTACCTTATTCTGATAAAGGCTGGGCTGGTTATCGAGGATCAATTATTTTGGTTATTTTTGTTCAGGTTAAGTGTTGACTAATTTGCAACAGGATGTTATTAATCACTAATTGTTTCAGCTAGCTGCCCAATCCATCGTAGATCATTCTTGGTAAATGATGGCAAGAGGCTGTTAGAGCCCAATATTAAGCAGCCGTTAAGACCCTCGCGACCGTTAATTTTTTGCACTAATATACACCTCTGGGCAGATGTAGGAAGCAACCTTGATACGGGATGATCACTGGGCAAAGCAACTCTGCCCCCACGACTTTCTGATACAGCATCAAGCGCAAGGTTCACCAATTTCGTTTGCTCATCAGATGTAACTGGTAAAACACTATCAGCACTGGCGCTTAAAGAATACACAAGGCCAGAGTCTTGATTTCCAATAGTGGCATATGTTGTAGGAGTAAAATTGATGATTGTTTTCGCCATTTTCCGAACAGACTTTAACAACTCATCATTTGACTTCAACTTATCTGAAATTATTTCAGCACTTTGAATCATCTCACTGTTTGTTAGATCATCACTTGCACCCAATGATGTAGAAATCACCTGAGATCTTCGCTGCCCACCAGATTCAATTATCCCCTGCAGGATCAACAATGTACCATAGAAAGCTGCAGTTGATTCTGCAATAAGTTGTCCTACATCTCCCGGCTGACTCTCAGCCAGAAAATGGTTCGCTGCATCTGCAACCAACACAGTTAGCCCAAATAACAAACGAATACGTGGTCCTTCCAAACCAGGTATGAAAAAGCCAGAGCCACGTTCAATGGCGGCAGAAGGACGAGAGTAGATACCTCGTTCTCTGGCTGATTTCGAAGATCCAGTGTTCTCGGAATTTGATGAAGCATGGAAGGACGGTGAATGCCGGCCACGTCTTAAGAGTGTCATCTTCCCATGATGGGACGAGGTTGTGACGAAACTCGTGATAGGTGGTGTGGCTGCGGTCGCTGGAGGGATGTAATGGTTGCCGCAGATGAAATATGCTGGAAGTGACAGAGAGATGTACACAATAATATTACGCCAAAAGGGCGGAGGTGATTTTGCCCGCATCCTGTTGTTGTAACCGGAAATTGACGATGGACTGTGGTCGAGTGTTGGTAGTGCTTGCAGGTTGGCGGAAGCTTTGTGGAGAGAGGTGAGGATTGAGGATTGACTTGGATTGACGATGAGAGATTGACGATGATGGATGTGGGGCGATTGGCGCGCGGGCGGTGGCGGCGAGTGGCACAGATTTTCCCGCCATATTTGAAGATTTTATCCTTCAGCGGAATCAGTATTTCTTATTGCATCACATTCCACATCACAATTTGTCGAGCAAACCCTTCGTTCTTCTCACTAGCTTGTCTCTTGTCTATCTCAAAGCTTCAGTTTGTCAATCTCAATCATTCGATCAATCTCAATACCTATCCTGCACTAGCCATAGCCATGGAGCAGCGCCAACAACAGCCGACTTGGCAAGTGAAAAATGAAGGATCCTTCGCCTCTGTCAGCATTACTCTACCGCCGAAAGCCGGCTTCCATTGCGAAAGCGACGCAGTGGTTACAATGTCACACGATATCGATGTTCGTGGCGCAATGTCCGGCGGAATCTTGTCGAGCCTAGCTCGTGCATTCTTGACACGTGAATCCTTCTTTACAACTCAGGTTCAGAACAATTCGCCATATAAGTCTGGTGATGTTCTTATTGCACCATCTGAGCCGGGTGGGGTGGCAATTCATGAGTTAGTTCCTGGTCAGGATATCATACTGACGAGTGGAGCATACCTTGCTGGTGATCAAACTGTTGAAGTTACAAGTTCAATGAATTCTCCTTTTACTGGATTTGGAAACTTTTCCGGAACAGGCCTATTTCTTCTGAAGGCTTCCGGTCTGGGGAAATTGGCCATCAGCTCTTATGGTTCAATGATAAAGTATGTTTTAGCACCAGGAGAAAAGCGAAATGTAGATAATGGTCATTTGGTTGCATGGTCAGCATCAATGAAAACAGGAATGAAGTTGGCAAGTAGGAAAAGTGGAATAATTGGTTCAATGACTAGTGGAGAAGGCCTGCATTGTGAATTTACGGGGCCTGGAATAGTTTATGTCCAAAGTCACAAACCACTGTTCGAACCTGATGGAAAAGGGGGTACAGGAACACGGAATGGCGGCGGAAGGATGCAAAGCAGTGGAAGTGTTTGTGCATCCTTGGTTGGTTTCGCAATTATGATTTTTGTGATGCTTGGATTTGCTTTTGCGACGTATTATTTTGTCAATTCCGAACCTGAATTGGTGTATACTAGTCCCAATGATGGAAATTATGGCTCAAATAATAACAATTACCGTGGATACGGAGATGAGCGGTATGCATATGATGGCCGGAATTATAGAAGGAGAGGAGAATTTTAGTCTGCGTGATATAGATCACATGGTATTGTTTTAGCTCTCTAGAATTCTTTTCCCATTTGATCACAATATTAAAGCAAAAGGTCATTGTAACTAATCTTAAAGAAAAGCTCTAGAGTGTTTTAGTCTTCAAGTATCAGTGTCATGGTAATTGATGTTGTATATATTTTCATGAGGGTAATCGTATTTGACATCATTAATCTGCACAAAACACTAGTCTGAAGTCACTGCTACTTGTCTGGCTCTAAAATTTCTTAGTACAACATAAAGCATTCAAAGTCCAAACACCCAAAGAATATCAGGGGGTTTAAATAGAATCAATTGGTATCATAGAATTATAATTAGAATAAACTTTAGTTGCAGCTGAGCACATGTAAATCAGACACCATATATTCTTGTAATACCTTGCAAACTTGGGTCCTGTAAGTTGACAGTTGGCGGCAAAGTTACCTCTCACTAGTAGTAAGTGAACTTACCAATGTTTTGCCTGATAGAATATCATACATGCCTTTAATCTTAGTCAAGTGTATGATCTGGATTTAATACTACCATTTTCCTCTTTGTGTAAACTACTGAAGTTTCCACAAATATGTGTTAGTAGTACGTAGTATACTAAGTCTACCTACTTATCCCCCTCTTTGATCTTGGTTTCCCGTGTTCTACCACATCCTACTACGTTGGCCATGTTTGACGGGGTATTATTTTGAGTGGTATCTTCATTTGGGACTGATTGATATTCGTTTTGGAATGGAGGTATTTGATCTTA
>JALLAY010001273.1:0-10922 GCA_036939635.1 Cyclotella baltica
CATATTCAACATCCCCACTATAGACAAAAGCACGCTTTGCTTCATCACTGGCATCAAACCATCTACCACGCCTTTGTCTCCTCAAATCCCACTCTGCCTCACGCTCACGTATGACTTCAATCCTCCTTTCTTGAGACTCTGCCAATCTTTCACGTAAATCGCACAGAGTCTCTCTAAAGATGGCTAGGAATTCATCTCCATTGGAGAAGAATACTCCTGAAACCTTGGAGCCTCTACCAATCACTGAACTTCTCATGACATTTCTCATTGTCATTATTCGCGAACGCAATTCATGAGGTAGTGACTTCCATATTTCTTGTTGCATCTTTTCATTTTCAGATAGGTCCCCTTCATCAATATCTTCATCATTCTCTTCATTGGGTTTGCCTTGGAGAGAATCTAAACGACTCACAACATGGTTTACACTCGCTTCGAATAATGATTGCAAATTGTACAAATCGGCCAAAGAACAGAGTGACATGCAATTTTGAGAGTCTACAGATGCTTCCAAAACCGATGCAAGAACTTCTAGCATGATGCTGCATTGTAAATAGTGTGCAATTCTGAGGCATTCTACGAGATGATCCTCGGATATTTTGTCGTTGTCAATTAGATACAGCACATGTTGTGTCTGCGAGTTGCAAATCTTATCGTTGTTGATACGACGCTTCTTATTCTCTGACTTTGCCCCGTTGCTCTCATTTAAATTATGATGAAACAACGAGGCCACTGCATCAAGAAACTGTCTTACTGCGAATGAATTGAATTCAACCAGGGATAATTCCATAATGTGCCCCTTTCCCTTGGTTTGTTTACTGCTTTCTCCGGAATTCTGATCATCGCAACGTGATTCTGTCACGCCGAAACGTGACCTAGAAATAACCGCTCTTCGAACAGTTTCACAAAGCGAAATAAGAGGTTTCACCTTGGCAGTGTGAGTGACATCATCTGACAACAGAACTAAAAGAACAGCCTCCTCCTCCGCATCCGACTGCTGATAATCACTCAACGATGCATCATTCTTCTTCCCCTCATCTTCATCCACGTGTTCATCGAGGTGTTTCCAAACGACCGAGTCGAAATAATTCTTTTCTTCGTCGATTCGTCTCACGGCCTCGACACGAGTTAGACCGTTGAATTCTCCATTTCGTTCGACTTCAGCGTTGTTTGTTAGGCCGCGTCGACGGATGTAATCTTCGAGACTTTCGAGTGCGAGGGGGACGGGTTCGGGTTCGTCGTCTTCGTTCATGGTTTAGTTTGACGAGTTGATGCGGGTGTTATTGAAAGGTTTGGTGTCGTGCTCTTGCGGATGCAGGCGTTGTTCTATGAAGCGGATGCCATGATCGATCAGATTTTCTGTGAGTTGTCGTTTTGCGACAAGTGACACGTGAGTCATCTGTGAGTCACATGTGAACAATGGTAATTTGCGGGAAAAGAGATTTTGGCGGGAAAAGATACAACATCAACTTTTTGCATCGACGAAGAAAGTCGAAAGCCATCTGCATCACCATGATGAGATGTCTTTCACCTTCACAGAATCTGACCATAACCCATAACGCAGGGGTAACAATTTCGCAAGCATCAAAGCAGGTAACATCCTCTATCAGGGCTCCGTTTCATATCTTCGCCTAACAAAAAGAATCCATTGACCATGATTTTAAGAGGAGCATTATTAGTGCTGCTCTCGAGCAACCCACTCGATGCATTTCAAGTAAACCAATTCCACCGTATTAGGACGCTGCATAGCTCACCAACAGCCATTGCATCATCAGCAAAGGCAACCGAAAAGACCTCTTCCATCCCGGATTTTTCATCCTCCACCAAGCCAATTGATGAATCTGACGTTTTTGCAAATGATAGCGGATCCATGGCCGAATCGTCGTGGCAGGAGAACTTGGAAATGTTGCTGGCTCCAGATACGTCTGTTGCAGAGAGACAGATTGTTTTGAGCGATTTGTTGAATTCGGGGGATAAGATTCAGGATAGTGTGAGGACTGCTTTGAGAGAGAGAAAGGTGAGAGACAGTCATCTGGTAAATTGGATTCTTTTTTATTTGCAGTATCTCAAATTTAATATGCTATATCTTTAATTATATATCTATTGCAGATTGATGGACTTCTCACACCCACAGGAAAACGTCTACAACAAGGAACACGAGCAGTAGCCCGTCAACTCACCAGTGATATACTCCCCGGCATAGCCGCAGTTGTAGCCTCTACCGATAAATCCACTTCCATCAAAACACCCAAATCTCCCATCGAAGTCCTAGTAGAAGACTTTCCAACCGTAGTTCCTAAAATTGGATCACGAGTATTCGACGCTATTCAAAGCCAAGCCAAAAAGAACCTCGACAACCTCCAAGATGACATTAAAGCCGGTGATCCGCTGCGTAGCATTAGTCGAATCCAGGAACAAACAGCCGAATTGGCACAAGAAGCCAAAAATGTCTTTCTTGAAACACCCGAGGGATTAGCCGGTCCATCGTATCGTGTTGTCGGTCAAAAGGATGGGTATGAAATTCGTGAATATGACGGGTATACCGTTGCGTCTACCTCCATGACGAAGGTGGACGAACCTTATACAATGGACGACTTGACTTCGGGGGGAGAGGCATTTAATGCCCTAGCTGCTTATTTGTTTGGTGCCAATGATGAGAAAGAGGTTATGGAAATGACTACTCCGGTAACTACTACTTCTACTGGTGAAATGAGATTTTATTTGAGGGAAAGGGATGATGGTACCGGTAATGGGGGAGTTGATAGTTTTCCAAAACCACAGGCAGAGAATGACGAGGTGTTTAATGAGAAAGGACTGGTGAAGATTCAGGATATCCCTCCTGCTACACTGGCTGTGGCAAAGTTTACTGGATTTGTTACAGAGGGAGAAGTGACTCGACAAAAAGATGCATTGCTTACTTCACTGGGAATTGATGGGATTGAAATTGATGTGCCTCATGGAACGACTGTACCGCATGTGATTTTTCAATATAATCCGCCTTATACAATTCCTATTTTGAGGAGAAATGAGATTGGAATTCCGGTTAGGCTGTCAAAGGATAGTGGTGAGGATGATGCAAGTTTGGTGAAGGAGTGGGATGTGACAGATGAAGAATGAGTCGGTTTTGTTAATGGTTGTTTGTAAGCTTATTAGTAGGTATTTTTGCACATTTTGCCAACACAGCAACTACCTCTTCCTTTAATGATGTCACTGCCGGGGTTCAACTTCCATTTTCACGATATTGAAGTTGATTTCCTAAAAATTAGTTTCATTCTTTATTACTTATTCATTTGTAAGACTATTTATCAGGTATTTTCTGAGCATCTTGAGTATGAGATTGAATCTGTAATTAAATTAATACCATCAGCCAAACAGGATTATGTCTCCACACCCATCTACTCTTTCTTATTGATTTTTACAGTTGGCTTCCTAAATATTTGCTTTACTCCCTGAGTTATTCATTACATTTGAAATGGTGAGTATTCAATTAAAGACATGTTGATATTGTAGATTGCACTAAAAGCTCACCTCCCATGGTTCAATATCCCATGATTCCACATGAGAAGTGACCAAATAAGACTCTGGATCAACGTCATACTTAACACCCCATGGCCATGCAAGCACTGGTTTCCATGGTAGGTTTAGCTCTAACTTCACCATTACCTGCAGTATAATATTTTTAGAGAACTTAACAACTCTTTTGTTTGCATTTGAGAATGAGAATTTTTTACTGACCTTAGTATTGATCTCACTCCCATCAGCGTTTACATCATACTTTAACATCTTTGCATCGTAGTTCGTGATAAATGATCCCAAGTTGGATAAGTTGTCAATAAACCTATCTCTCCCTGCATGAAGACAAATATTTGCACTATTCATCAAGATTGTTCAAAAGAAAATCAACATCAGATCCTCTGGTGCTCACCGTGAAACGAGACAAAAGGATCGGCAAAAACACAATCCTCATCATAAATCAATCTATCCACCTCCCCAGACAAAAAATAATACCGGTCATTATCAAGTTGAATCCTAGCCAAAGTTTCCTTCATTGATGAAGGAGACTTGGTCAAGTCAATTTCTCCACTAACATCTAACTTGTCATCAGTTTTAGACTGGCGAAACACTTTTCCAAAAGCCTCGACTCCGTACCATGCTGCTAGTTCTAGTGGGTTGTTGGATTTGAATTGTACCTTCTTTTTGCCTTCCTTTTGTTCATTTTCAACGCTAAAGTTCAGCTGCATATCATGGTTGTTAATTAGTTTCTGCCTCGAAGACGGAGGCAAGTTTAAGACCGCTGGCACTGTCGAGAAGGATGCGCATGAGTTGATAAAAATGAAGCATGTCAAGAGTGTCCATGCCGCTGGGGCTATTCTGAAGGACATCTTTTGCTTTGTGTCCCGTTGGTTCTTTGCTCAGTTTTGCTCTCTGCGACCGGCGACGGTGACCGGCCCGATTTGCTTCAACTATTGTACATTTGACTTTACGTGCCCACCTTCTTTTTGCGAATGTGTGTAGATAAACCTGTTGAGTACTCGAAGTCAAACGTACAATGGCTTCAACGCATGAACCATGCATGCACAACGCTCCCGCCATCTTTTCTCGCACCACTCTGTCAGACAAATCATCTTTTCAATCAACGATCGCAAAGAAGCAAACGCATCGATAGATAATCGATACCCAACATTCGTCAACATGGCCACAAAACGCAGAGGCCAAAAGAATACAGACGAGGGCAAACCCCTCCTCGAGGTGACAGAACAGCGACCAAACAAATCCAAAATGCAATATCAATCCACATCCAACGACGAACCCCAAACCAAAAGAAGAACCAAACTAAGCACCGCCGTACGCAATCAAATCCTCACCCAAAAAGCATTGAGACCACGAAAGAACAATCCTCCCTCCTGGTCGAAGACAGGGACATACAAAGCCCTCTTTGCATCGCCGCCACAAAAAACCACAAGCACCAAACACTCCCCCCTATACAACTACCTCAATCCCAAATCCCACTCTTCCTCAGCACTATGCTTTCAGCGATTCATGACATGCGTTATTATAATCGATGTCATTTTTTATATTGTTAGTACCGAGCCGCAGTTGGAGGGCATGGTGGTGTTTTATTATGCAGAGTGTGTTACGTCGGTTATTTTTATGGTGGAGTATTTGTCTAGGCTTTGGGTTTGTACTGAGCAGGTACGATGCTCAAAGCTTACGTTTGTAATCTTGTGAGATGAATTTCATTGTACACTTCTAACTCTGTCCCTCTTTCATTTGTTTTGGTTGTTCATGGACAGAAAAAATATGCAAAACTCGGACCCATCCGAGGCCGCATCAAATACCTCAGCACACCCGCCGCACTCCTCGACAGCTTCGCCACCCTTCCCTTCTTCATTGAATTCTGCACTGGCTACCAACTGCCTACTCTGACCTACCTCCGTATCTTTCGATTACTACGAATCACCCGTACAAGCTCCTACAGCAAGGCTATGGACGCCGTAGTCAGAGTCTTTTACTTCAACCAAGAAATTATGATGGTTGCCGGTCTACTCGGGCTTTACTTGGTACTATTCACTTCGATTTTAATGTATTACCTCCGACCACGGGGGGATGCAGTAAAACTAGTCGATGATCCCGGAGACTTTGATAGTATTGGATCTACCATGGTGTTGAGTTTGTTAATGCTCACTGGACAAGGTGGACCATCTGGAGAACTTCCATGGTATACTCAATGTATTGTGTTGTTGACTGGTGTGTTTTCTGTGGCAATGTTTGCTATTCCCGCGTCAATGCTAACTTGGGGTTTTGAGGCGGAAGCTGAAAGACTTGGGATGAAAGCGAAGAAGAGGGTGTTGGCGAAACAACGTGGGGAGGAATATCATGATTCTACTTCGAGCAGTAGTAGTGATGATAATTCGGTTGAGGGGTATGGGGATATTAGCACCTCGGATGAAGAGTATATGAATATTATTGGAGGAGATGATTCTGATTCAGAACAGGAGGTTAGTGGTGTTGGTGATGAGGATAAGGTGTTGAAATCTTTGGAAGAGAGATTGACCAAGTTGGAGAGTGCTGTTGCAGAAACAAATAGCAAGCTTGATCTCATTTTGAAAAAGCTTTGATTGGATGAACGAATGACATGTGGAATTCATTTTAAGCATCATGTGTTATGGGTACCTTTTGGGAACTTTCTGTCCATTTTTGTATGTATTTAGTATAAAAGAACAAATGCCAAGTTTATGGCTTGGTCAGTCTCTGCACATTCCAGTTTATCAACTAATGCTCAATTGGTTGTAGTTCGGTAAAATAAACATATCTCGGCGGATATTACTTCGAAAATACTTCCTTTGTTTGAAAATTGTCTAACCGTTGTCATAGTACCTGTTTTCTCTTGATCTCGTTGACGTTGTTTTGATTGAAATCATCAGACTGTTGCAAGAGTCCATTGCTGCGATAGAGTCATTTCTTTTCCACACAGCTAAAATGCCTGCTTTGCACTAGTAAAACAAGTCAAAATATCAATACTATGCAAAAATAGGCATCAATAGCTCTCCAACAACATGCTGCATGTCTTATAAGAAAAATAAACCTGCCAAATTACCTTTAAAACTCATCCCCATCGGACATAATCAATCTCTCCCCCACATGGTCCCTATTGAAGTTTTCTGATCAGCCGTGATTTTTATTCCCATCCGCTGACCAGTGATATTGCTTGTACGTTGAAAAGATCTTTATTAGATCGTGTGTAAACAATTTGAACCATCTCGTAGATAGGAATTCGTAAAAAAATGAGAAGCTTTGCAGAAAGAGCAGTCACAAAAATTGAATGACTTACATCAATCAGAATCAGTACTTAAAGATGAGAAGTCCCCCAATTTGATTTAGTCTTAAGGTTGATGTTAAAGGTGGATGAGTTTTCTGGGCAAGATTTGCTAATCGGTTGGATAGAAATCAGACGGTTGGGAGAGTTTCGAAGCGGGCGAGTAATTGATAACCAGAGACTACTTGTATCCAATTTCCTTTCATGTTCATGTGTCCGCGTGGGCAATTTTGAAAGGTAATTGGGGGGTTTAATTCCTTCAATAACAACGTCTCAGCTGTAGGGACTTTGAAACTCTTCCTTCGACTACCAAAAGTCAACCTGCAAAAAATGCTTTATATAATACTTATGATGAAATGGGTTGTAGGCAAGTGTGAGGGCTTCCTATAAAGTCAAGAGGCTCCTCTGTCTTATACTGTTGTACTTGGAACGGAGTCAAACGGGGTTCTAAGGGCCAAGATACGACAAACACGGTCGCTGTAAAAGTTGTTACACAAAATGAGGTTCCATCTGCCGTCGGCGGATTTTGGTCAGATAGGAAAAATTGAAACTATGGTCAATTAGAGGACCTTCAGCCTGTTCATTTACCTATGTCCAACGTCATCTGAAATTAAATATTTTAGGAGCTATGCCATTTCTAGTCTTAGCTCCGAAAAGTCAAAGAGATTACTCTAGTTATTGTCTTGGGGTCATCTTGAAACTCATATTCTGTCTCTTGAGTTGCTTACAAATGCTGTTGTAAGTAGATAGCTAGAGTTGTACTTGTTGGAGATGCGGTTTGTTTGAAGAAGTTAACTTGAGCTGACGTGGTATCCAAGATACCAGCCAAAATCATTTGAAAAGTGGTCAATGATAAATAATAGACCACCAATGAGAAGAGGAGGCAAAAGTTTGACCAATGGGTCAGTTGCTAGAAGATCCATAGCAGAGTGAATTGTTAGGAATGTACATGGTCTCGCAATTCAACAACAATCTAATACCACGAATTAAGCCGCTCTGGCCCTTGATTCACTTTTGTTAACAAATTATTCGCCGCTCTGGGCCGTTTCCATTCACAGATTACTATACTGTTGCTTAAGCCTGAAGTGCCGCTCCATGTCCGAGTAGTTCACACGTTCACACATTAATTCGCAGCTCTAGCAATTCTGGAGAGCGGTATAGTATGTGAACTACGGTAGCGTTTCACTTATTAAAGTATTCTACTAGCTGCTACGAGTAGTTGATCATCAAGGTTGGGTTCATTGCCTGCCATGGGTTGCTACAAGGGGATGTTTTCAACAATATTGTTTAATTGCGCTGTTGGTCATCGTGGTCATAGGTACCAACAAAAAATCATTAGAGGACAAGAAGCCCAAGGTTTGTGCGGGAGAATACTTCAAGAACGAGAAGAAGGTGTTTGGCCGAAACCACAATCATCAGAGTTTGAACAGCAAGACCAAGAAGGAGAAGTTCACATTAGCATGTGCCGAACTACAAGGCAAGGTTTTTCACAAGAGGTCCAACAGGACTGTTCATCCTGCCACATTCAATGAAACTATGGAGTCCGTGATACTCTAAGTTGGACAGAAATATTCCCCCAATGTTTTAGAGACCATTACGTCGGGCATTGGTGTCAAATACATCAAGATGGATACAGATGCTAAGAATTTCACACACACTTACAGTAAAGAAACTCTGAGTGACATCAACAAGATCAAGTGCAACAAGTTCATTGACCGCTACATGGCAAACAAAGAGAAATTGGAGAACAGAAGAAAGAGGTGTTTTATTATTCTTGGTAGACATGGACAACAATATCAAGTCTGCCATGGAAGAGCACACGGATAGGAAGAAAATCTTCAACAAAAAGAATTCACTACCTCTAGTTGAACTTTTTCAGAATACCAGCTATGACTATAAGTCTAACAATCAAGAGCCCATTCTTGTTCTATCTACTTACGGCAAAGTTGGATTTTATGAAGATCAAGCAGAAAAATTTGTTCAAGAGTATATGACCGCTACATAGTGATGAAAGAAGTGTTGGAATTGTTGGGAGTGATGTTCATAGTGATCCCGATATACTTAAGGTCATTTCAAAGGAGAAAGGAAAGGATATGCTGAGAAATCTCAGTGATGAGGAGAAGACAAGCATGACTACCAAAAGTCAGGAGCGCATTATGGGAGTTCATCTATTGCTCAACTCAGGTGAGGATCGATACAACGAGGCATTGTAGGATATGAAGATGGCCTACCTCATGAACAAGACTGATAACTTCCTCAAGTCTCCCCATTAGTGTTATCTGCTTCTGAAAAGATGATTGAGCAAACTAGCCAAAGACGGCAGCAACACAGGTGACACTAGGATGGTTGTCTCTTTTGCTAATATTGATGGTGAGGACAAGTTCTCTGTACCAGCATGTGATAGGTGCGGCCGATCTAACAATGAAGCTAAAGACTGTAGGGCCAAGACTCACTCCAATGGCACCGTGCTACATATTTAAGGCTATTGCAACAACGCTGTTTTACTTTGATCTTGCCAATTGACATGAAGAGATCACCATGATGATTCAAACTGCCGAAGAAAACAAAACCCAGTCCAAGCTAGCACGCAACACCCAGAAGCGTACCAGTTGTCCCGGTTTGGCCCAATGCATGACCATCTGTTCCATCACCGTACAAGATATCAAGAATGCTTAGTTCATTTGGGACCTGGAGTTGGGATGAAAAGACAATCCGTCATCAACCTCCATGTATACTACATCATTCCAGTCCAGATCATGCAGCAGTATTTACCACCATGTCACACATTCCACTGATATAATGTTTGTACTGCACATACCGTTCCTTGTGACTATCTGAAGCACATCAAATTTGGCACAGCCGGTAAATGTGAACGTACCAATAATGCTACCATTCTTCAGCACTTTGAGAATTTACTTGAGCTATATTGCAGTCCCAGCTTCAAGGTTACCATCATCTTGGCTGATAACTAATTCGAGTCCGTGCGTGACGAGCTTGCTGACATGGGCGCGCTTCTCAACATTGTAGCTGCTCATGAGCATGTGCTCAACATTAAACGCTACAACCACACCATCAAAGATTATGTTCACAGTTCTTATGGCATGCTACCATTTGATGCTTTAAAAACTCGGAGCTAGTCTTTGCTAGTATGTTCTGGCGCAATTTGTTGTCCTCAAAAGAGGCATCTTCCAAAAACTGAGAATTCATCACAGATTGTCCTCAATTGTAAACTTGACTGCAACTCTCACTCTTAGGTGGAATTTGGTGACTACATTCAAACTCACGAGGAACACGACAGCAGCATGCAGATTCATTGGTGCAGTCTCCACCAGACCTTCTGGAAACACTCAAGGAGGGTATTACTTCGTAAACTCTGGTTGTCGGATTTGTCACTACAACTGGACACCACTTCCCATGCCCAACAAAGTCATCGATCAAATACACCGCCTCGCCCGTCGAGCCAAGGCCAACAAGGAGTTAAAATTCACTAATCTCAAGAATGAAGATCTCGATGTCCTCTACGCCAACCTTCCATCTGATGATGATGATGTTGATGAGGAATTCGATGCCAATGGCATTCTTCCAAATGAAATTACATGAGTGGGTGAGGGTGAAATGGATGACAATGACAAGGACTATACTCCCAAGGACGAACAAGAATATGAGGCAGACAATGAAAGTGATGAAGACAGCAACAATGAAAACAGCGATGAAGTAGAATATGAAGAAACTGCATGCGTGGATGACAACGAGGAGCCCGTAACTAGAACATACAATATCCCAATTGACAGCAGATCTGGGATAGAAGGATTGCAAATGAATCTTTGAGAACAGCCAAGAAAAAACTATGTCTGTGTCAACAATTCAAATGACAAGCCAACAACACTTCACCTCAAGGTAGACAACCAATACAAGCTTCCACAAGTGTGCAGCCATCAACTAGGAACCAACGAATGTTTCGGAATGCTCATGTTACAATTCAATGACAACAATAATGGGAGAGGCAGCAGCGGGAAGAGGACTCGCCACATGAACATCCAATACTTCTTCGTGGCTGACTGCATTCAAAGGGGATACATAGAGGTTAAGTATACTACACATTTTAAAT
>JALLAY010001274.1:0-10920 GCA_036939635.1 Cyclotella baltica
TTTTGATTTCTGTTAGTATGTAGTTTTGTTGATTACTGTTGAATAAAATTTATGATGTCATATTTCTGTTAAGTGAAAAAGTGTGTGAAGTTGGCATATTTGTTTCTTTTTTGGGTTGTTGAAAATTAGTTTTGCGAGTTCAAAATACATGACACCGATCCACATTCTTATAAAGAATGTGGTGTCTGGAATGGCTTCTAAATTTTGGGCTTTTATCAATATCAATTCTGATGCATATTTGCACCGATATGACTATACTATTCAGTTGATTTATGTGCGGCATTGAGAGATATAGGTCAGTGGAAGCGAGGGAGGCCCGATTGATAGCAAAATTATCTTCCATCTTGCCTCATTCTCATACCTATTTGAACACACAATAAAGTGGTTATGAATTGATGACACAATATGGCATTGACATTTTATATAACTTAGAACCTTACTGATGATAAACACGAAAATTTCCAATGCTGTGCTCAATGAATAAATTGAATTTAGCTGTGTCACTGTCACTATTAGAGAACATATCAAAATGGTTCTTGGCAAGTCCCATAACTGCAAGTTGAGACCATGTTATGACTTGACTGATTACTCATCATTGTAAATGCTGTGTTTGCCACATGTGATGTTTGCTGACCTCGCCCCAAATGATTCATTTGCAATGAAACACAAATATACCTCATATCACTCTAGTCCATTGCCAAGTTACAACCAATTATTTTGCAATGCTCAGTGGAAAGATTCAATTGAATTGTGATGTCCCGATGACCTAGAAATTGAAGTGAGGTCCTGGATCATGACCATCAGTTGAGACAGTAATAATGATGATTCAACTGTTGACTTGATTGGTTGTTTTTGTTTGTCTTGATGGCCCTGTACTACTTAACCTAACTCTCTTCAATCAGTACAACTTATTATCAATGTGATATTCTACGCCGAATGATTCATTCTAATATTTCATGGCAAACTAATTACTTTACAATCTGAACAACCTACATCTAATAATGTCTATCCACTATTGTTGACTATTGGGCTTGTCTGGATCTCATTATGATAATAATGAAATAACCATCATCGTTGAGCAAAGCCTTTCAGGCTCCTCTGTAAATTATGGTGTTGAAGTACCTAGAGAGTTTCCTCAAGGAAATAGAGGTAACAATTCCTTGCAAAGTATATTGGTCTCATTTTACCAGCTCTGAGTTTTTGGAAGTAAAGTAAAATATATGTTACAATAGAGTATTATATTTAGAGTATTAGCTTTGACCGGTGTGGCTGCAAGGTCATTCCCTCTTTCTTACACTTACAGTTTTGATCTAACATATCTTGGAACCCTTCCAGTAGTACCTGATGGATGCCTGGTGACAAGTGCCCTCTTGACATCTGCCACAGTTTCACATCCACAAATAGCCATAGCTGCCTCAATCTCTCTCTGAAGCATACGAAGTAGATTCAACACTCCATCCTCACCACCTACTGCCAGCGCAAAGAAGAAAGGTTTACCAATTCCAACTGCAGTAGCTCCCAATGCCAAAGCTTTCACCACATCAGTCCCTCTGCGAATTCCACCATCTAACAGAATAGGCACTTTATTCCCAACTGCTTCAACTACCTCTGGAAGGGCATCGATAGAAGCCAAGGCTCCATCTAGAGCGCGTCCACCGTGATTGCTAACCATGATGCCATCGGCGCCTGCATTCACTGCCTCGATGGCATCTTCAGCTGTCATTATACCCTTAATTACCAGGGGTAGACCTTGGCAGCACTCTGTTTTCAACCATCTGACATCGTCCCAAGTTGGATTTTGCTCAAATATTTGTTCAGTGTTTTGATCCCATGCATCTTCTTCTTTTGAATATATTTTGGATTTATTCATGCCACTTTCATTGGTTGTTGTGTCTGGAAGCGTGGCATTTTGTGTTGATTCGTCATCGTAGTTTACAAGCCGTAGATGTTCAGGAAGAGCATTCCATCCATTTCTAGCATCTGCTTCTCTGAATCCAAACCTTACTGAGTCTACTGTTAGGAAAATACCTATAGCAAGATATTACAAAAATAAAGTACAAACTCCAACAACGAAACAAGCAGGTGAACAGTGTTAGTCAATTCAATGTAAACAAAAAACATTCACCTTTGTATCCAGCATCAACAGCTCTCTTCACCAATCGTTTAGTAACACCCCTATCCTTCAAAATATAACTCTGATACCACAAATTGCTATTATCGCCCGTAGCAGCAGCCACCTCCTCAATCGATTTCGTAGCATGTTGACTCAATCCAAACAACGTCCCCACCTTCTCACAAGCCCGTGCCGTAGCACACTCTCCCTCATCACAACAAAGGCAATGAACTCCCGCAGGACTAATAAATACCGGCATGGACAAAGGTTGTCCAAAGAGAGTGATGGCGGTGGATATATGTCCGACGGGTCGCATGAAACGTGGTCGGAGGTACCATGATTTAAAGGCAGATTCGTTTTCGGAGAGGGTTTGTTCGTCGTCGGTTCCGGAGGCGAGGTATTCGTAGAGTGGTTTGGGGAGGGTTTGACGTGCTAGTGCTTGGTAGTCGTTGGCGTTGCATATTTTGATGATGGAGTTGTTGGTTGACATGATTTTGCTTTGATTCATGATCTTTCATGATATCTGATACAGTCTGATACTTATCTCTCATGATATCGATGTCGGATGTCGATCTGTACGTTTGACTTCGAATAATGATCCCTCTACTTAGCTATGTACGATAGTCATAGGTAGCCATACTAAGTAGGTAGCCATACACCCGCCCCCCATAAAACATAAAAACATAAAAAAGCCAAACGCCTAACACCCGCCCGCGCTCTCTACACACTGTAAAAACATGACCGTATCCATAGCCGAAGAAATGAACCCAACCCGCCGCAATACCATGGAAGACGTCCATGCCTTCCACGGCCCCTCATCCTGGAACTGCCCCGATGAAAATGCCATCTTTATCGGCGTTTACGATGGACACGGGGGGCGATCCATCGTTGATTATTTGGAAGATCATTTGGTTGAGAATGTTGCCAAGGAGTGGTGCTTTTCTTGCGAGGAGGAGAATCGGGACGGAGGTAAAGAGAATTCTATTGGGAATAAAAAGAGACGGTTGGATGAGAACATATCTGAGGAAATAGTTGAATCTGCAGCGAATCAAAAAGTCGAGAAACAAGACGAAGGACAAATAATCCGCACGGCCTTAGAAAGATCTTTTCTCCTGACTGATGTACAATCTCGAATGGCTGGGATCAACACTTCTGGAGCCACGGTAGCATGCTGTGTCGTTGTCCCGAAATTTGTGGCGGGGACTCTTGATTCGATATCAATCCATTGTGCTAACGCTGGTGATGCTAGGATTGTATTGTCTTCTTGTACGGCTCGACTCCCTACTGATTCTACAACTTTGTCTTCCAAAAAAGATTTGCCAGACACAGTAAGTAAATCAGCACTCAGACTGACACATGATCACAAAGCCACAGATGTAGAAGAACAGACACGAATCAAGTCATCGGGGGGGATGATGCTACGTAACCGAGTTCTAGGTGTTCTAGCCGTGGCTCGTAGCTTGGGTGATCATGGACTAAAAGAATTTGTTATTGGCCGTCCATATTTGAGTTCGACGGTTGTTTCTATTGAAAAGAGTGAGGCTTGTTCGAAAACAACCACATCCGAGAGGGATAAAGATTTGCCTCTTACGGATGGAGAGTTTTTAATTGCCGCATGTGATGGTTTGTGGGACGTTATGGAAGATCAGGAGGCAGTTGATTTGGTTAGAAAATGTGTCAAAGATTCATCATCATGCGAAATTGAGCAGGAGAAAGTAGCTAGATACCTGATTGATGAAGCATTACGCAGAGGAAGCAATGATAATATTACTGTGATTGTGTATTGGTTGTAAATCTTGAGTTAGGGCAAGTTAGAGGGTTAGAACTGTCGAGTTGATTTGGCATTGGCTTGATAAAAATCTTGTATGTCAATGTTGCTGTCTCTCACCTACCTACCATAGATATATGTTTCATAAATAAATGGATGTCTAAGTCTAAGGTGGTCTTTGGATTAACTGAACAACTTTCCTCTGAAATAACATGTCAATCATAGCACTAATAGTAATGTGCCATTGACATTTCCATAATAGTTAGAATAATATGGGAAGAGACAGAAAACCAGAGTATATATTTTGGAATTGGGCCAATATTTTATGATGAAACAATATTACGGCAGCAATTTTGGTGAACTTCATCAGACAGTCCTGTCAAATGTGACAAAAGCCTACTTAGAACTAGAATTTACGTTCAAGATCTTTCAGATATGTTCTTATCAGAATCCATGGCATTGGCATTCTACTTTATCAGTTCACAAGATTACTGTGTAATATTTTAAGCGGGATCTGAATTTAGTTGCTGTGAGCTCAACATTTTTTGCGTCAAGTTTGATTTTTGGAAGCAATGACAATCCATTTTACTATTGAGATATGTGTTTAACTTTGCGGCTCTGTTGTCATATTCTCTTTGTTGTCTACGACATTGTAATGTTTTTAACTTATCTTAAATTGAAGAATACACAAAGGCTGTGAATGAAATCAATGTAGCTACGATTTCATCGCTCTACCTTATTTGTCGGTGACTGGTTTTAGTTGCTGGCAAAATCTAAACTGCCGTGTTTCGAATTTGTTTAAAAGATAATGATACAGAAAAGTGAAATTTAAAAGACGCGGCGGTTTAGATTTTTGCCAGCGACTGAAACCAGACCCTGGCAAATAAAGTAGTGCAATGAATTTAGTGATGCATGCTGGGGTGGTTAAATAAATAATTTACTCCCAGACGGCACTTCCTTTGAATTATTCAAATTAGGCAGCATGTCAGGTTATTTCATTTGCAGGACAGGGGAGCCAATTCAATGGGAATCAATTTGTCAAGAACAAACAACATTAAATTTGTGCACAGCTGATATTATTGCAACCAATGAATGGATTATCGAACTTCAAAGTCTCCGGTATCAAGCACAAGATTTAAACATGGCCGGCGCTTATGACCACACAACAATTTAATAAATCATGTGTCAACTGGGCTGCATCGTGTACCAACAAAAGAAAAAATCACTTGAATCTACGTGAAAATTACTTACGTAAGTTCCATGAAACCGGCTTCACAAGAGTCACACACATTCCAGGATTCATCAACACCAGCCATATTTTACCAACAAATTATTAGAAGATGCTGCTCATTTCCGTCATTGCTGTGATTCCTTCATGGTGTCAAGAATTAATTTTATGAAATGCAGTCATGTGGTGTCTCCCCATTTCCAGCTTAAAGGTCATCTCCCATACTACTGTATTGACCTCGTTGACGTGTATCCGGCCACATTCTGTCTCACCAATCAGGCCTAAAGGCTTAACATGCTTCTTTTTTACCTAATATCAGTGTTCGTTTGACTCCACATCATTTGCTCCCCACTATGACGCAAGTTTCCGGCAAGAAGGTGTCTCATCTATCTTGTCACATTATCAGGGGGGTATTGAACTGTCACTTGTGCCATGTATACACCCTGGTTCACGTTCCGTGTAAACGGTGATTTTATTTTTAGGACACATTTCGTCTTCCTTCTGGTTCTATCTAGTTCCTTCTCATTGCCGGGCGCCGGATGGGCTCGCTTCTAACAGCTTTCAAAGTAAAAAAACGAATGCATCATGATGGCCTATGGCCGACCGCATCAATTGGTGTCTCAATGGCCAGTAGCCAAGGCTGGATCTGAACAATCAGCACAACTGCTCAAATGGATCAGCTCTTCATCGTTGCCCTCTCCCCTGTCTCCGTTTCAGCCGTGCAATGAAGACGGGGAGACTCGAGGACGAATGCTGCAAAAGCCATTGAGGTGATGACCAACCTGAAATTGAGATAGACGGATCCAATTCGGATCACGCTGTTGTCCCCCATCCCCATTCATTGCGGTAAAAATCAATCAATGGAGAAGTAAAACAACGGTGAAGAACATAATTTAAATGAGCTAGCGGGCAACACTATAGCTCCTTCCACAGTCGCTAGCATTTAATAACTATCCGACTTAATTGATTCAAATGGTCGTTACAAAGCTAAAACAGCCAGTTGTGATCGGTTGCTGGCCACTGCCTGGGGAGTTACAAATACGTACGTGGCTGCCATGGTTGTATTGATTTCATCCAATTTTGTATGGTGGTGACCATGGTGAAATAAATAGAGGTGATACCTCAGTGAGAAAATTGGTGATCTCAGGGATAAATAGTGTTCTCTTGGCTATTTTAGATAAAATGATCCATCAAACAGAGTGTGAAGCAGTTCAGGGGTCTGGCAGTGCCAATATAGCGCCCGTAGCTCAAATCTCATAATATTCAAAAGCTTGTTCAACAAAGTATTCTACTATAACTGCTAAGAGTAGTTGATCATCGAGTTAGATTCATTGCATGCTGCGGTTGCTACAAGGGTGTGTTTTCAACAAAGATGAGCCCAAACAAGCTATCAGAATGGAGGCTCCTCCAATTGCTTGACCTAGAGTATCGGCATCGGCCTTGACAGTTGACAGCCGATGTATCGTACTTGGAGGCCTAAACGAGACAGACGACAAACCCAGGTGGTGATGTTCAGCACAAAATTCATCCTTCCAAGATCAGCTTGACGAAACAAATAGTCAGGCATTCTTTCCTGAGGGGTCAGAGGAAGATGACAAGCAGTTCTTTTTCATTGTGCAGAGTTAACAAAAGATGAGGTATAAGCTTGCATTTTGTCATGTGTTGTCAAATATCCTATTTACATTAAGTAAATCTTGAAAGGAAAGTTACCTACTCAAAAGTATAATTCCTTTAGCTCTGATTTGACTCAAAATCCTTTGGAAGCCAATCCATCATCTGATTAATCGCTTGATTGAAAGCATTCTTCTCTACAATACGTCGTTCATCTCCTCGCCACTGCTCATTGTCATCCCAAGTGAACCACGTGACAGCATGGAAGCGGTCACCCTGGAAGACGTCTCGGCCGTGGAGAGCACGATAGTTGTCTACAAGGAGGACATCGCCTGGTTCCATGGAAAGAGCGGTGATGTGCTTTTCACTGGCCCTGTGGTTTGAAAAGGAGTTGATTGTAAGATATGAAGAAAATAAAAATTACAAAACAATCAATTGACCAAACATCTAAAGATACCACTCACCGTTTGATCTCCATACAATCTTCCAAATCCAACGGCTCCATAGTATCAGCATAAAACACCTCCGTCATACCAACCTCAGGAACACCACAAGGACGCCTATCCCTCAACTTCCTAGCATGATTATGTGCATTATTAAACCAAACAGGCATACCCGTAACAGGATGACGATTAATCGGACTCTCCGCCGTCTCCACCGCCTGAAGCCGACCGGGCTTTCCGTCACTCTCATAAATCATTTCCAAATCCATGTCAAACTTGGGCGCTACTGCCACATCCACGAGACTCTTGATCCCCTCCTTCATTACACCTGGTAAACTCGGCGGAATGTCCAAGTTGCTAACGCTGATTCTAATTTTTCTATTGTATAATTTCTCCAGGACTTTGGTGTCCAATTCGGCGAGGATGGCGGCACCGTCGGCTACGAGGAAGCGTCCTCCGCCTTCGGTGGCGCGTTGAAAGCAGACGAAGGCGGCGTAGGCTGCGGTTCTTTTGGCGGTGGATTCGTTGTGGAGGCCGATGTAGTGGCCACGGAGTGATGGTTTGTTGACCTTTTGTGTTTAGTTAGTCGTCAATCATTTTTGTCATAAGTTTTGAAAGGGAGCAGATTAGTACAATGTTTCTCAACGGGAGGATAAATGACTGCCAAGCAAACAGCAGGCACAAGCAAAGTCAGAGTACGAAAAACATATAACTAACCTCCTCATAAAGAGCATCCCTTTCACTAGCAAACTTCCTCAACCCACTCGAATGCAAAGGATCCAAACAAGGATCCAACCCCAACGCCTCATGCATCTCCCTATTCCCCTTCACACTCTTCATTAAATCAAACCCCCTAAACCAAATAGCACCATGCTTTAACAACTCCTTCCTAATCTTTTCCTTATTCTTTGAAAAATAAGCAGCTCCCATTTCATTATCACTGCCCTTTGCACGAATTTCCAAAGGACACCCCGGTGCCTTTTTCTCCATCCTTTGCGCCTCACGAACGTTGATGTCGGCACTATCCCATCGTGTCAGGGGACATTCCCACATACCTCCCAGATCGGGTTTAGATAAGTCAGATGCCATGAATTCTTCGGGGGTGAGGCCAGGACGGTCTTCCCATGGTGGTGTGGAGCCGGCGGATGGGGCGATGCGTTCGGGTGGTGATTGGAGGGTTGAGTGGAGGTGGCTTGGGAGGGAGTGGGGGCGGGGCGCGGTGAAGGCTGTTGTGGTTGAGAGGGTTGTTAGGAGGGTTATTGTTGGGAATTTCATGGTTATTGTTTTAGAATATGGTGGAGGTTCGGTGCGTTGCTGACTGTGTAATACGGCTACGGCGGAAAAAATATCATGGTGTGAAGGTGTGAAGGTCTTCGACGGTCGACGGCGGGGGGTCAACTCAACTCGACATGTATTACCCATGACGTCTAAAACGGTTTTAAGATATCTAATGATACACTACATATTATTGATAATATATCTTTAAATAACTTAAAGGTAAGATATGAAAGATCCTCATTCAAGTCTGACGTAAAAACAGGTTGTTACACGCGTCCCACCAACGCCCATAGATTTTTCGCCTTTGCCTCACTCTTTCATTTCAACCACCTTGACCATGACGATCCTTTGCAAATCCGCCGTCCTAGCGGCAGCCACCCTAATCTCACCAACACAAGCCTTTGCACCACCCCTTACTCAGCTCTCCCACCTAACGCACAGCCGACAAACCACCACTCCACATTACATGACACCAGAAATCACCTCCACACTCTCAACTCTAACCCCATCCCTCTCAACAACATCAACCCTCCTCTCCTTCTCCGACCAAGGTCAAAACCTCGCAGGAACATTCTTTCAACTCTCTCTCCTACCATATCTAAGCTTTTTATACTTTCTCTCCTTCCGGGGAAATAGAACGCCGGATCTGGGTAATTTTGGTTTTGCCTACCTGTTATTGTTTGTGTTGGGTACTATACCCAGTGGAATTGTTACCAAGAGTGTTTATGGCGAGACTTTGGCGAATGTGGATTGGTTGCATGGTGGTGCTGAGATGCTTTTGACTGTTACTAATGTTCTCATTGTGAGTTTTGTAATTGATTTGCAACTATTTTGTCACTGCTTTGTTTCAGCTGTTTTCTGATGTAACCACAATAACTATTGCTAAAGGTGTTGGGATTTAGAGAAGCAATGACCAACCCAACTTATCAAACTGATGGGTCTAAATTTGGAATCACTCCAAAATTAATTGCTGGAGGATTTGCAGCTAGCTTTGCGGCGGCTTGTGCATTTGGAACCCAGTTGGGTCTGGAGGTTCATACGCCTTTTCTTGGGGGTGTGGGAGATTTGGGAGAGGAGATTATGATTGGTCTGCCTTTTGGTAAGTTTGATTAGTATGTTATTTTGGTTAACATGTTATGAGTCTCACGATTTGCAAATGTAACTTCTACGAACTTTCTTAATCACCACTTGCAAAACATTAAGTAATGCACTCTGAACCAGCAAACGCCCTCTCCATCCCAACCTGGGCAATCCACTTCTCCTCCGTATTTGAATACCTCTTCGCCATGGATCTCGTCTGGAAATTCGCTGACACCACCTCCAACCCCAAATGGAAAGGCCTGACCTGGGGTATGTTGCCTCTCCACGCCTCAGGCATAGCAGCTTGCACCTATCATTTCTTTTACAATCCGTCCAGTTTACAATTCCTAGTTGAACTACAGGCTTTCTTTACGTTGTTGGGGAATATAACTTGTGCCATTGCTGCTTATAGGATTGCCATTAGTAACGGATGGACGTTGAGAGAGTTGAATCCCTTTCCTAAGTCGGAGTTGAGTCCGGAGGGTATTTCTATTGATGAGGCGGCGGCTCTGCCTTATAATGTCGTTCAGGCTAAGGAAACGGAGGTTGAGTTGGCCGTCAAGTTGGTGGCTTTGACGGTGGTTTCTTCGTATGTTATGAAGTATGGAGAGTTGGCTTTGGATTTGCCAATTTCACAGAATGGACTTGCAGCTGGGGCTTTGGTGTTTTCGATTCCCGCTCTTACTGGATATTTATATTATAATCGTGGTAAAGAGGAGGGTGGAGAGGGATTTTCATTGCCAAGCTTTGGCGGGAAGGAGGGAGAACCTATGCTTTCTATGGCTGATGTGAAGAAGTTTGGTGTGGCTGGTACTGTGGCTTATGTACTTACAGAACTGGCATTTTGGGCAATTGCATTCCCAGTGGCATCAACAGCATTGTACCAGACTACCGGACATTGGCCAGATGTGATTAATGACAATGCTGATCGTGCAGCTGTTGTGGGCTTCATCTTTGCTGGGGCTAATATTGCAAGACTTTTGGTTCCTTTGAGACTAGGTGCAGCCCTGGCTTTGGCTCCATGGGTGGATGCTAATATTATCAACCGAGGAGACAGTTCTTCTGGTGACAGTGTTTCAGACAAACAAACATAGTAAGTTTACCATAAAGAAAAAACATTGTATGAGTTATCTTAAAAGCTTGATATTAGGCCTGCCAGTAGCAAATGTTGCATTTGGGATTCTTAAGCTTTGCTGTATTTTGATGTGTTCATTTATTCTATATTAAAACTTGATAGCAGTCTTGGCTCCGACACCCTATCATAATTCTAGAATCACAGGAAGCAACTGACTCACAATAGGTGTAGTATACTACTTAACCTTAAATTGTTCAGTGGAAGCATCCTACCGTAGTTTAAACAATATATGCTTTGGAAAATCTCTCAGAAGCTTCAAATAAT
>JALLAY010001275.1:0-10919 GCA_036939635.1 Cyclotella baltica
TCCGATCTGTCTGATGAAACAAAATATCATGAGCTTTATTATTCTCGATTCTGTGATTTGAAATGTTTTGATAACCAAGACCGCGCTAAAACTGCGGACACAAGTGTGTATCCACATCTCCTCCCCTTCTTTGCAGCATAGATGTATGATTGGAAAGACTATACAAAATTTGAAATAAATGCAATATGTATCAACAATAATAGGGACTCTATCACAGTGATTATTCTTTCATTGAAAAGCCTGGCCTATTTGTCTGTTTGGAAATAAAACTGATTCTATATCGCCTGGCACTCTTATGTTTGTAGCTGAGTCGGCAGTTGACATTTTGTTGACTGAGATCTGATATATATCATTATCATATGTAGTAGTTTCCAGAAGGTGGATCCAGAGCAGATCAGGTCATCTCTACTATTTTTTCTTTTGTGTGTGGTGATGTTTTAAATGTATGTAATTCAAGGAAATTGTAGTGCTCAGGGTCTTCAGGTGGGTAGAATCTAGTACCGATGATGTAGTCAAAATAGCTGAAGAATGTTGTAGCAGATGTTGGCAATGTTGGCTTAGTCCCAGAGTCAGCAAGATTAAGTGTCATGTCAGCTATTCTCATGAACAGCCACACTGATTCTAGGAATAGTCCAATGATGGTTGTGAAACCTCTACGCATTTCACTATCTGTAGAATGAAGAGCAATGCATTTTTGTTGTTTCATTTTCAGTGTACCGCAACTGCATTGATGAGTCTTGGAACACAGTGACAAGCCTCTGTGTGTTGCATTATCTCGGGCATGGCCTGCATTCATGAGTTCTAACAGTTTATTTGGTAGCATGATTGATTCAAACTTGGGGTAGTCAAAATCAACGTGAAGCTCTTGATGACCATGTAGTGGCAGGTTGGGGTAGAAGATAGTTTCGTGAGGGTTTATTCTTAGGAGTATAAGAGTGCGATAAAGGCCAAATAAGTAAGCACTGTTTGGGCATGTGTGCACTTGGATAAACAAGAGATGCTGTAACCCAGAGTAAGCCTCAAATACACCCACAAATGCATGTTATCTCCTAGAATATATGAGTAGCCTTCATCATATCTTGCTCCCAACTCATGCAGTTGATCCTTGGTAGCAGGGAGCTGTTCCATGAAGTCAATTTCATAATGATTGTCTGTACAAAATGGAGTGTGGACCTCCTTTATCTTCAAGTCATCAACCTTGCTGTCCAGGAATTATTTCTGTGCAATCTTGTCTCTGCTGTATTCAGTTTGATGAAATGAGATGCCATGGATTCATTGGATGATGTGGGAATTGAGGTACTTGAGGATGGATCCTGCCTTTGTGATGATGTCAAACCATCATATCATCGTTAGTTGACAATGACAAAAAAGTGACTCTTTAGATTTAAGCTTTTTCTATTTTTGGAGATAGATAAAAACAGATCAATCTGGCGCCAAAGATGCGGGTGGAGGTCATGCATATCTCGAATGATCGAAAATCAGAAACAAGGCAGGATGCGTAGCATACATGGACCGAGACATGTTGTGTATCGACTATGAAAGAAAAATAGTTATCAAGGGTGCGAAATGTCTGAAAACAGGGTTATGGTTAGTACAATTAAATCAAGACATTCACCAAGCAAGTCAATCAATGCATTAAGATTATCGACAAGCAGCCAACAATGTACATCACTCGAGCACCAGAAACGAGCAGATCCAGTATCTTTACCAAGAATGTTTCTCATCAACAAAAGACATATGGTGCAAAGAAATTGACAATGAGCATTTTCTGTGATCGTCAGGACTCTCAAGCAATGCAGTCAAGAAGCATCTCCCGCAATGAAAACAACCAAGAGCCACATGGCAAGGACAAAACAAGGCATCCGATCAACCACGAGACCCAATAGAATCAACAAGACAATGAAGAAAGTACAAGGAACAATCAAACTTGTGGGTATGCCTGAAGACACGCTAAATGAAAAAGTCAGGCAGATGATCAAGACAATCATCAAGCAGCACAGCAGTCTACCCTAAAGATACCAAAACACAAAAGTAAACACAAAATCAGTCTACACAAAATGAATGCATTTCCTAATTATGTTATCTAATAGGTTATACAACTACCTATCACTACTTGTTAGGGGTTATCAGTCTATTATTGTCAGACAGGATGAACTCAGTACAAAATGGTCAGTTTCTGAGTCCCGAAAACTTGAAAATTCCTTTGGTCAGTTAGAGGGTCAGAATACACTAGAATCCAACCTCTTCATAGACATTGTTCAAATTGGCCCTGTGTGGCCTTAAATCAACAATTTCAATCTTCAGAGTACTTATTTTCATTATAGATAGTAGTATCGGCCAATAAATCACAAGTGAGCACTTGTTGATCACATCAGGCCATCACACTGGAGTTTTACGCTCCTTTGTAATTTACACCGTACACTAGTGTAATCATATATAGGGTTTGACTTATTACTCATCAGTGTCTTAACAGACAATTTCAACATTAAGGCTATGTATCCCTTCATATGCAATGTTATACCCTCTACAGTGGTATTGGGTATGTCTGATGAATTAGTTCACAGTACTTCCTGAGACCTCAATTAATCGCTCGTTTCCAAATTAATTCAGTGTATTTGACCATTGTTTTGGTGGTTTAATTACACTACATATACATAGTGGAAGATTTCAGATATTAATCGGACCTGCATGCCGTCCGTGATTCTTGAGCACTTAAAACGTTTATATATTTCTTTATAATGAAAATAATTGATCCATTGAATAGAGGCATCATCTCATCGTTTAATGTTTAATTGTTTTAGTGTGGGCTCATCTTAGCTAATAAATTTAAGATTTAAGTTAAACCCTGCCACATTCATCTGCCACACGCAATTCGTCAGTTGGCATTTCGGTCAATGTCCCGCATTCTGATGTCTGAGTTGGAGCAGAAGCTGGTGCAAATAGATTCTGCTAGCGTAGTATTTTTATATTTCTCATCTCGCACAATACATACCTCATTCTCACAGTAGCAATCCGTGAAATGAGGCGGAGTTCCTTTGGAATCAAACATAGTTAAACATTGAACAATCAACACAAGATAGGTTAACAAAAATAACGTCAAGGAAATGGAAACTCACCACAGAAACTTTTTCCACACGTATTCAACGGATCAACACACCCATCCCTATTCCATCGAATGTCCAAGCACCCATCTCCCTTTTTGTTACACTTTCCATCTGGCTTAGTGCATTTTTTGTGGGGGCAGAGTTTGGATCTTTCTCCACAGAGTGGTACGATTACGGGACATTCTGCTTGGGTTTGGTTTAGAGACAGGATGGCCAGGGCGATTGTTTTGGGGTTCACCATTCCCATCGTTATTAAGTTGTCGTCTGTTGTCGTTGTCGTTGTCGTTGTCGCAGGTTGTCGTTCTTGACACGAAAAGCAGACTTTTGGAATAGTTTGACATGGCTTATTACTAAGTAAAAGAGACGAACGTCACCTACTTACCTACCCTATTCCAACACCCCCCTTTTGGAAAGACTCTGAAACTGATGTTCATGTGAAGTAGAATCCCATTTACCTTTAATACATGTTCTCAAATTATTGATTCGTCCGATAATTATTGCGAAAACCCTATCGTATAAAGTAAACTGCTTTGGAAAAGATATTAAAAGTTAATGCCATTCAAAGGTAAGATATGTGTCACCAGAGACGAGAAGCCAAGTTGCAAGTGCCAGCGTGGTGCGAGATTGGTTTCATAACCATCAGGCTGCAAAGATGCGACACCGCCTTTCATCCCAAGCCGACAATGGAAACAGTCTTCAGCACGAACCCCATCGACACCACAGTGCTACTAAGTCGAATCAACGGAAACAGCAGCGCCTTCGCGAACAAAATGACTGGATTATACTATTGAAATTTGGCTCTGTCTTCTTTCTAATTTGCATTGTAGTGTTTACTATTGTTCATTCTACGAAACGTGGCAATGTGCACAAAGGGCAAGACATGATAAGGAAAGGGGAGAAGGGTGTGAATACTGATTCTGTTTTAAGTAATGGAGTGCACTCAAAAGCACGCAAGGATTCAAATGATTTCGCTTCTAAGAAAGATCAATCAAAATCATTGCATCCCGGTAAACGATTTCTTCAAAGAAGAAATACAAACTGTAAATTCTACGGATGTCCAATAATTGCACAGGAAGTTTCAGCACTCGACACTGCAAATGTAACAAATGTAACTTCTTCAGACCATATCATACTGACACACAAAAGCAATCGAAAAACACCTGCACCAGTAAACCAAGATAGAGCCATTTTAGTGTCTCCCTTTGTACCTAAGGGGATTGAAAACCAACAGCTGCAAAATAAACTTTTATTAAGTGGTGACAGCTTTTTAATGGGGATATTTGATGGCCATGACAATGCTGGGGATACTGTAGCACAATTTGCAATGGAGGAGATAACTTTACGAATTGCTCAAAAGCTGAAAGCTTTACCAACAGCTCAACATGACAACCCATCAAATAACACTTATTATAAAAACAAAGTGAAGGAGGCAATTATACAATCACACGAAGAAGTAGAACTTGCCCTCCCACCAGAACAAGCCCTGATGGGCGGATGTACAGCCCACACAGTTTTGAGATTGGGAACCACCCTCTTCATGTCCAACGTAGGTGACAGCTTTTCCTATTTAGTAACATATACACCTCCCACTACTGGATTACAATCCGTCGAACTAACTGATCTGCAGCCTCACCTTCAAGGAAGCATTGCAATCCATCACGAAAACACTCGACATAAACCACATCTTCCTGATGAACATTCACGAATAACAAAGTTGGGGGGTAGGGTGCATATCCCGCCTCCTCCAAAGAATCCAATAGGATCACGCGTTATTGTCAAGAGTTCTTTTCATAATGAAGATGTAGGTAAGTTCAGTCATTTCATTGTTGCCCGTGCCAAATCGTGATGATAACTAAATCAATCAATTAAACAGGTCTTGCAATGAGTCGCAGCATTGGTGATTCTGAATGGACCAAAGTGGGCGTTATACCCACACCAGAAGTGGAGGTTGTGGATTTAAAGAAAGTATTTGCTGAAATGGACACTTCTTCTAAATTGTTTGTTGTGGTTGCCAGCGATGGACTGTTTGACAATCGTAGAAAGGAGTTTGTAACTAAACACTTGGCACGTGTTCTATATGAATCTTCAGCGTCGGATGGAACTGATGCTGGTGAAATGCAACTGAAAATGCTTGAAGGAGCAAAAAAGCTTGTTACTGCAGCATCTCCTTTGAAAGCGGAATGGTATAGAGATGATATATCTTTTATTGTCAAGACTATTGAGTTATAATTAAGTTACCCAAATATGGCCTCGACAAATCAACTATGCTGTGCATTCCTTCAAAAGCTGCTTCACTTAAGTTTGTATGATCTGCAAACTGTAATAAATTTCTATGAAGAAATGTTCTAAGACATTGACTCTCTAACAACTTGTGTGTTTGACTGCAATACCAAGATTAATGAGAAATGACAGCTCCTCTTATCAAATGCATTGCTATCTGTCTGAAAGTCAAAATCTTTGATTTCGGCTTAAATGTATGACTTTGGATTTCGGACATTTTTTTCTGCTATGCCAAGCTATGCACCTAAAACTCTGGCATAAATTGAAAAACTGTCAGAAATTATCAAGACAACTGTCACACTGTCACAACATTGCAACATTACAAATTTTCTCTTCATCAATCAAAAAAATGTACAATGTCACCATGAACCAAGCTGTCACTAGCGCCACCATGAATATCCCTCGTAACCAGAAATGACGGCGCTGGCGTTGGTGCCATCTCTGCTCTTTATATTGGCTGCACACTGCTGCTTGCTGTTGTTGTTATTTATAAGTAGTGGATAAGGCAATCATTATATTGACATGGCTGTGATTGTAGCAGCAGAAGGTAATATGATTGCCTTTTATTTTGGCTGTGGTATTTGCAGCAGCATCAGCAGATTGATTTTTTAATGTGATTGTTGATATTATTGTGACTGCAGTGAATGTAGCAACAGCAGTGACAGTCACAGTCATTGTAAATATAAATAGTGTGGCCCCAGTGATTACAGCATGGTCAGCTGAATGACTTGTGGCTGTGGGATTGTTGATATTGTGGCCACAGTTGTTGCAAATATGAAAAATAAAGCAGCCAAAAGTTGCTGATTTCGCTGCAATCACAGCTGTCAGGATGTTTGCAGCCACTGCTGCTGCTGCTTCTGCAATGTTAAAAAGAATAGTGTTTGCTCCAATACAAGCAGTCATTGCCATAACAATTATAACAGCAAAGATATCTGCCTCTGCTGCTGCAGCTGACATCAGCGATGGCCTTGTTGATAATCTTCGCAGATGTGCAACAGCTATAGTGCCCCCAAAAGCAATTGAGGCACTCAAGGAATGTGTTGGTGATTTCTCCGCTGAATAGCTTCTGTGATGATTGACAAGTGTCAGAGCTCGGTTTGCTTTTTGCTTCAAGAGAGTGGTTGAGTTTCATCATTATCTGGTACTACTCTCTGAGAAACTACCAGTTTAGAAGGATTGTATGGTTTATAGTGGCATTGACACCTTGCTGATAGTTGGGTGGGTGACCAAGGTCAACAGGAAGGATTACAACCTCTTGTGTAAGGAAGAGGTAGAGTGGCGGTGGTAGAATGAGGTTAAACTACTCAGATTGAGAGTACTCATATCCCACATTCAATGTTTCTGACAGCTGCTCTAATTTGATTGAGGAGTTTCAAGTGGCTACTAGTGGATGACCTATCTGCAATGAGAGTAATGTCCTTTTTCTCAATGATGATTGGATAAGTTTCTGTCAATGGAGCTGTGAATTTTTTGTATTGTTGTTATGTTGATCAGCAATGATTGTAATTCCTCCCAGTGCATTGGTTCTGCATTTGTGGACTATGACTAGATCTAGATCTTTGTTTTTTGATGATACTTAATTCTGTAAATAGATGTGAGCAGAATCAGTAAGTAGAGACTAGAGTTTAATTGACGAGAATAAATGAACTAAGTAATTTATGATCTCATTCTAATGGCACATTAGTGGTTCTGTTCATAATGCTGCTGTGAGTCAGTACGGGTTTCATATGGAGGTGCTATTGTGGTACCTATGGTATTAGTTGTGTCAACTAAGGTAAATTATGTTTGCACTGAAGGTAAGGTACTTCCTCGATTTGACAGCCTTGATCTTAGGGTGCTAGTGTAATAACTGCAACCTCTTAAAAGATCTCCCGTTTTTGCCACCACTGTAATCAGAACAACCTCTCTAATAAGTAACAAATATAAATAGCAAAAACGATGACAGGAAGCTGTTGTTGTATATTGTGGTTATCTTTTAGCAAAGCCAGTGATTAAGAGTGATGGATAGTTTTGAAGTGACATCTCCTATTGTAAATCTGATTGTTCAATTTGCATAATTGCTTGATAATGCTCAGAATACCATAATTGACATCAACCTTATCTATTTTTGACAATTCGAACTGCCACAAAATACTAGGTACTGCCATTACCACATACTTTTTTCATGATAGTTTGGCCAAATTAGAACAACCACGAGCAATAAGATCAGAAAAAAATGGTACTGTGGCAATGTTTCTGCAGAAGGCACCAAGAAGTTGATGGGTTAAGTTACCTTTTAATGGGTGGTGAAATTTATGGTTGTGATAGATGACATTGAAGTATGATCACCCTTCTGAATTTTGTTGAATAACTTGTTTTGTTTGGCATAATTGTGTAACTAATACTGAAAACTGATTACTGGTGCCCAGAAATATAGAGAAGGATGGTCACAAAAACAGAATCATTACAGGCATTCACACATAAATTGAGAATAGACGCTGGTAGACATGATAAGGTTGCAAAGGGAGGGGGTGGAAGCCAGCAGGTTTAAGAGGAGTGTTTCTTGTCCAAGTCTGATATGATCTCATGAACCTGTTGAGCATTGAGCCTATTGCCGAGACAATTGAGAGAGAAGATATAGTCATGCTTTTACATAAGTTTGATGTGATGGGTCTTTCCATCACACCTGTGTGTTTGTTTTGAAAAAGACACCAAAAGTGGATGAGTTGATTTTATGGTTTACCTTTGGCAAGGAATATTATCTTTTCAAAAGACTCACAACAGGCTCAGGCAGTCAGCTGTCTTGATCTTGAAGACTCTGAATTACAAAAGGTATGAAAATATCAAATCCTGCACACACTTTCGTTATATAAAGGTAAACAGTATCCTTTTCATATCAAAAAGATAGATCAAACAAAAGTTTACCTACACAGTTTGAAATTAAGAATTAGATGCAGCACATCAATCAAAATCCGAACCCGATGAAGTGCATAAAAACAAATAGCAGCAAACAGCACCAATCACCACCATCTATCGTCACCATGTTAAACTACCAAACAGCCATCACCACCCTCCTCTCCCTCCTCCCAGTATCTCGCACATCCGCCACCCTAATAGAATACAACTGGACCCTCCGCCACATCCGCGCCAGCCCCAAAAACCCCACCCCCAGCATCGACTGCAACCTCGATCGAACCATGCTCCTAATCAATGACGAATATCCCGGTCCTCCGTTACGAGCTAGCGTTGGTGACACTGTCCGTATTAATTTGATGAATGAAGATCATAATGTTGGGTTTACGTTGCATCATCATGGGTTGCATATGGTGGGGAGGCCGTATTATGATGGAACGGCGAGTGGGAGTCAGTGTGCTGTGGGTGTGTTGCAGAGTCAGGTTTATGAGTTTGAGGTTAATGAGGTTGGGACGCATTATTGGCATGGTCATATGGTTAGTTTTGTATTTGTTTTGATGTGTAGCTGGTTGTAGTGTCTTAGTTGATGTGATCGTTTCAGCTAACTTTCACCTTATCTGTTATTGTTATCTGTCTTAATCTTTAGGGGATGGAGAGAGGCGATGGTTATCAGGGTGGTAAGTCTTTTATTTGCCTTTAATACAATTCAATTGTCTATCTGCTATTTGATTTCTTTTAATTCCTTAAATTCTCTTCATTAATAATGTCATTGTTCTCTCTATATTACGTACAGCAATCATAGTAACTGACCCCAACAACCAAAACGAAAAAGACCTAGAATCAAAATACGACGCAGAAGAAATCATCTTCCTCCAAGACTGGTACCACACCAGCGCCATTGAACATAGCGCTGGCGTTGAATCCATACCCTTCATCTGGGTCGGGAATGCTCAAAGCTTTACCATTAACGGTGGTGCATTGTATCTACCTTGTTATGAGAATACGACGTCAGATCCATCACAGTGTGCTAGTGATTGTTCGATTGAGAATTATATCAAGACGATTGAGGTTGAGGAGGGTAAGACTTATCGTTTGAGGATTATTGGGGGACAGGTTTTGGTTGGGGTTAGTTTTGCTTTGAGGAATCATACCATGACGGTTAGTTTGTTGGTCTTACGTTTATTTATTACTTTATTAGTTATGTACTTGTTCTAAATTATGCTTGGTTTGGATCTAGGTTGTTGAGGTGGAAGGAACTCTATGTGAACCATTTGAAGTGTCCAATTTGGATGTCATGCCTGGTAAGCTTCATTGTATCTGTACATTCAATGCATTATTGATAACAAGGTACACATTCAGATACCTCATACCTTATTACACGTTCAGGTCAGAGATATTCAGTACTAGTCACCATGAATCAAGATCCCGGTAGCTACTGGGCAACAACCTCTGTCCGTTACCGCTCAGCTGGTCCCTACGGAGGAATCATCTTCAAGTATACCAATGCTCCCGAAACCAATCTAACCTTGGACGGTCCCTTCCCCGACCATCCCGTCTGGGACGACATGGAACCCACCGAGGACCTCGAAAAGAAACTTGTTACAAAGAACGTTGAGTCTTACCCCGACTCTGATATTTTGAGTGCAGATGAAGGTTCTATTCGAAGAGTGGTCATGGTGGGAACTCAAGCTACTGATCTTGTGACTGGAAAACTCAGGTGGGCGGTGAACAATGTGACATATGATATGCCAAGTAAGCCTTTTATTCTCTCGGCATATGAGGCTGTTCATGAGGATGGTGCGGATCCTTGGCCTGACACTGTTGTGCCTGATGCTATAACGTTGCCTGAGACTCCTCCTACTCCTTGGAATTACACTGAGCCGGTACATGATTCTGTTGGTACTTTCAATGGAATAAGTGGCCCATCCATGATACCTGTCACAGGTAAGCTTGAAAAATGTTTGATCTTTATCATTCATCCTTTAACTTACATATTGTACTTGTTCATGTCTGTTTCATTAGAGGGAGAAATCATAGAAATTGTAATGCAGAACGCCAGAGCTTTGAACAACGTGACCGAAATGCACCCTTGGCATCTACATGGCTACGCCTTCTACGTTGTCGGAATGGGACATGGCGTATACAATGAATCAACAGCTCTACCCACCTACAATCTTGAAAATCCAATCAGGCGTGATACCTTCACTCTCCTACCCAATGGCTGGACGGCAATCCGCTTCCGTGCAAATAATGTAGGTGTTTGGCCATTCCATTGTACGATTCCGGCTCATTTAGTCATGGGTATGGAGACTTTACTGGTCGTGTCGCCTGATAAGTTGGAGCCTCCTCCTCCTGGATCTCGATCTTGTGGAGAGACGAGTTTAGCTTCTGATGGAAATGGGGCTGAAAATCTCTTTGAGTCTGGTAGTAGCCAAGGTCCAGGCGCTGCAGAGGAAGGCACTGGTGGTAACGACAACAAAGATTCTACTGAAGAAGCAGTAAGCAATGAAGCAGACGAAGATGAACTTGCCAGTGATGAAACTATTGCTAACACAACCACTGAAACTAAAGAAACTGCCACTAATACTGATGGAACTTCAGATGAAGAGATAGAGAGTTACATTGAAGGAGAAGGATCTTCTG
>JALLAY010001276.1:0-10949 GCA_036939635.1 Cyclotella baltica
TTTGTGGACCCTCAAGGACAGTGGATATTGCTACGCACCACCAGAACTTGATACTGTTGAGTCTTCAAAATTTGACGCATCGAATTTTACAGCACCCAGGAGATATTCTGATGGTGATATCCCGCCCCCTACACCTCTATTAATCTCACTGCTCCCAGTTTACCAACATCAATAGCCCAATGTTGAATATTATTAACAATCCATCACTACTGAATACATCTCAAAGAAATCCATCACCCAATCATCTGATTCTACTATTTATTCTGGTGGTGGTACAAATGTTGCAGTCAAGTCATGTACAAAGTATATACAATGTAGTGATGGCCAGCCAGTATGAGTACCACAGCCACATGTTGCAGGGACCCTGTTTTATTGTGTTGGCATTTCTGCATGCAATTTTACCCTTCCATTCCCATTTACTGTCCATTTGACATCTCCTTCCTTCCTGACAATAACCTCTCTGTGCACGATCCAGCGTTCTTGTGTCCCCTCGCAGAGATTGGCTTTGATGCCACCATTACCCCCACTAAGGGTCAGCTCCCTCCCTCTCAAGCAACTGCTGCTAAAATCAAATCAGCTATCGCCGCTAACAAGCATTTGTGAGAAAGAGAAGAGGAAACTATGTAGCCTCGCACACCCCTTTATTTTCGCAGGCTCTCAGTGACTTTGTCCTTGTCTGGCAAGCATAGGCTACATAGTAACATATAGTGTCGTCATCTCTCGGCAAGCACTAAATTTACTTGATTTAAGGTAATTCTGATTTTAAACACTTAATGCTCACTGAATTCAGTAAGAAAATTAATCACGTCTCAATATCACACTTAACAAATACCACCACCTTATTTCTCACAATAGCCAAAAATGATCACTTTCACCTTGGGGGCATCACATCCGGTTGCGAGAAAGAAAAGTCACTTGATCCTGCCATAGCGGTGGGCACCTGCACAATAGGAGTGGGATCATATCCGCCCTCATGCATGGAATCACCAAATGCCATCTCTCCCCACACATCTAAAGTAGATGCACTCACTGTGCGTCCTCCCATGCCTCGAGTAACACTAGCAGTTGGATTGTGTTGTATACTCATGGGTTCTGGTGAAGGTGACTTGATGAGTGACGCAATAGCATCAGTGCTTGGGTTCGACTTAATGGTTCCGCTTGTCGATTTTCCGCCACTACCCAGCGATTCAATCATCTCTTCTTGCTTTTGGACAATCTTCCTCAGCTCCGAGATTTGTTCAATCAAATCTTCATTTGGTGCAGCATTCCCTCCAGACTCCTGACTCTTGCGAGCGTAGCGAAGAATGTTACTTACAACAACATCTGTTGATAGGGCATTGTGGTATAGCAGCCATGTCTGAATGTGACGCGGAATCTGCAGAATAGCCAGAACAAAGAGTGGAATGAAAATGATATGGCCGCAAACTAGGTCATGAACAAAGTAGAAGTTCTTGACAATTTCTATTAAAACAAAAAGAGGAAAATAAGGTGAGGAGGGTTGCATCAACTAAGATGTCAGGTAGGAGCAATGTTGCCATGAAATGACTTACTGAGTCCAAGCAATAGACCCAACTGACTCATTGCACCAATAGCGTAATAGGCAGCAAGACTGAAACGGAAAAAGTTAGTGTCCTCAATGAAGATGGTCGTGCAGCTAACCATCAACCCAATGCTGATCAATATTCCTATAGTACGCCTAATTGGGTAGGGCATGTGGTGCTCAACTGCATGTAAGAGCCACAACAAGAGGAACAGAACAACAATTGTTCCCACCACTAAAGAGACTCCCACAACTGGTTCATTCAAGGTGGTGTCAGCTTTGAGCAAGTCAGACTTGGCAATTCCTTCGGCAATAGTGAGGTAGAGAATTGCTTTGATGATAAACCAAATCTTGGAGGTTGGAGGAAGTTTGCTGTAGTAACTGAACTCTTCATTGTACCAAATAGACCAACTGCGCGCTGAACCCCCAGAGGTGCCACGCATCCAGCTGATGAACTTGATGTAATCAGTAGTAACTACATTCCAATCAAAAGTGAGAGGGTTGAACCAGAAAGGACTTGCAAGGAATGATAATGATGCAAGCCATAGTGACCAGGTTCGGCCAAAGTACTGTTTAGCTTCGGTAAAGATGCCCATGATGATCAAGCCAGCTGCCAGCTCTATTCCAAGATACAAGTGACTGGAAGCAAAGAAACGAAATTGCTCATCCATAGGAGTGTGTTGGGTAACAAATCCACGGCCTGTTGGACGATACTTGGCACCCCCAACGAGAATTGTCTGTGTCATGTAGTTGGCTTTCGTTTGAATATGGAACATGAAGTGGAGTGGCTGTTTGGCAGTTGTATTGCTCATTATGAGAGGTTACAGTCCTTCAAAAGGCATTTATAGATACATGTAAAAGACACTTACCCCTCCTGTAGCAAACACTAGCAAAATTTCCTTAAAACTTTCCCACCACCCTCTCTCGACGCCGAGCGTAGAGAACAAAGGAACTGTTTGAAGCAACCCAAGACCACCGAGCAGCATCTGAATTGTTCCCATTGGCGTAATAAGACGGTCACCAATCTTCTCCAAATCATATAATGCAAGAATTGCCATTAGGTAGACAACAACATACACAGTGAAGACAGTCAAGACATTGGAACTGGTTTGTTGACGAAGAAAAGTGAGTAAGAACAGGTTAGAGTGGCTTGATAAGTTGAAATGAACCACAAGCATTACTTACAAGTAGTGACCAATACCACCAAAATAGTAGGAGAGGAGACGAGAAAAGTCAAGACGCTGGCAAAGCCTGTACACATCACGCGAAAGACTTTGTTCTCCTGCTCCCTGGCTGAGTTTGGCCTCGAACTGGTAAATTTGACTCATGCCAACATCCCTACCCTTTCCAACCTGTAGATACTCCTTGAAAGCAACTTGTCCTCCTCGAATGGCATTGTTGTACCCAGCAAAGATGTCCTCAGAAAGGTTAATGCCTTTGGAACTCTTGCTCACTCCTCCCCGAGTGATGAAGAACAACTTGTCAAACACATCAGGGTGACCATAATGTAGACGGATGCACAATGGTTTTGTGAGGACTCGTTGTCCAAGAGTAACAAATGAGGTTTCTTGCAAAGCCATGTAGTTTGCCAATGAACTGACGCTACCAGTAAAGATGTGTTCACGCAAACCAAGAATGGTGATGGGCATGGGTCCATCTCTTTTGGCAAATTCTTGAAGGGCATTACGCATCTTCAGAGCTTCCTCAAAGTAACCTTCTTGGTTCATGTCAATAGTCTGAATAAACTCTCCTCGGCTGAAAATCATGGCCTAATAAATACATGACATAACCAAATGAGCAGAAAAGAACGACGGTGTTATTACTAAGCATCAACATGACTTACATGATTCTGATTCTCGGGCTTTCCTTCACCAAGGATGGGGTTTCCAGGCAAACGAACGCGGTAAATTTCTTGAATCTTGCCCTCGCCATTACTCTTCACCAAACAGGAGTAAAAAGCCATTTCACCAGAGCGATTGAGACGCACAGAATCAATGTAGGCAATACGCAACAGCGGATAACGATGCATAAGATTGTCGATATCATCCGCCTTAGAGTCTTGATCTCTCTTCATTTGCCCATAAACTTGACAGGAAACAATGTATCCAAACTTCTCTCCCACCAAATCATTGGTAGTGCCATCATCAAGGCGCTCTAAATTCGCCAACAAACGGAGAGCCTTTTCGAAGTACATCATACCACTGACAGTCCTGTTCAATGATTGAGCGCGTATACTAGCCCACTGCCTAGTTTCGTCGGCATATTTTTTGCTCCAGACTTTCTCTTCATCTTTAAGGCCAACTCGCTCGATGAAATTTGCCCAGTCAGCTTTGAACAGAGTCTGGAGGTACAGCATGGTTGAGACTCCAAGTGCATCACTTCTTGTTTCAAGCTCTCCTTTGCTGAGAGTCACTGTTTCTTTGTAGTAGGGAGTCAAAACATTCCAAGAGAACATGTCATGAATGGATGGTGCGTTCGGAATGTCCATGAAGAGGGAGTTGACAAAGAATGTCTGGAACAAAAAAGTGGGGTCAAGGTGAGAGGAAGAGAGGGCACAGGCCAAATCAAAGCTAGTTTTATTTCTTACCAGACGACGGCGAGCTTCCTTAGACTTGGGTTCCACTTCATCCGGATGACAGGCAACTACACCATGCAACTTGGGGAGTACAGACTTACAGACTTCGCTGCGTGCCATGTCATCCAGCGAATTGGAAGCATAGGCGTCGTCCCAAAAGAATCCATTTTCCATGCTGAGTGCAAAAGTCAAGCGATCCATAATATCTTTGCTTTCGGGGTTAGAGCCAATCAAGATACCTTTCAATGAATTGATGAGTGCCCGAAGCTTATCACGGGTTGAGTCACGGAGTGCATCGACAATCACAACATCCTCAACAACACTGGCACCTATCCCTGACATGACNGCCCATTGGTTCCTGTTTCGTCTTGGGCTTACCAGTGGAGCGGTGCTTGGCAGCAAGCTTACGATGACTAACACCTTTACCAACCACATCGAGCAGATCAACCAAAGCTTTGACTGCACCACGAACTTTTGTAATCTTCATGTGATCCATAAAAGATCCACTCTCAACCCACTCGAGGATACATTGTTGAGAATGGGTTTGAAGAGATCATTATCATTGGCATCGTAGTCATCAACATCGACAAGCCTCACACCCAATCTGATTAACCTTCAAATAATCCAACGGAAAGTCCTTCCCTTTCGCCCCCCTCTCCGACTCCTGAACAATAAGACACATGAAACTCAAAGGTCGTTTACAGACGTACGGATGCCACCGCCAAACGGCTCGTCCATCTCCACGTCTGGGTCAGAGGAATGATCCGTCATATCTTGTTTCACGGCGTGTGTGAAGTCGAGTTAAGTAGTATCTACACTCCACAGGGGGATACACAGGCTGCGATTGCGTCAAACTATCGACTCTACTGGATTTCAAATCGTTCCTTGGCTCCCACTTTGCTTCGTGAAACTAACGCACACCGTTTTATCCAAGGGGGTTCATACATGTGATTGGTGACAAGCTGATGGATGCTTTCATCCCCCATCTGGACATACAATACGAATGCGGAGTAGACATTGACTTTCGAGGCACTGCGGCCGGTAGAATCGGTCATTGTGCCGAGGACGAGCTATGTGACGAATGATTCAATTGCAGACGAATCAGCGGAGGCAAGAACGGAGGTAAGAATGAAAACAAATGAATGATTGCAAATTTATCGATTGCAAAACACGCTCTCCCACTCACCTCTTGAAACCGCTGTAATTGAGCGTGAATGGCATTGATTCAAAACGGATAAATCGACGGGGCTTCTGTCGATGATGTGGGCTCGATGGTTTGCAACTTTGTCCGTTTTGGTTCGCGGTCTCTGACCTTATCTAAAGCAAATGATTTAGGTCGACGAAATAGGTCATACACGAAAAATTGAACTTGAGAACCCCGCCGAAATTTGGCGATTACCCATCGAACGAAAATATTTTTTGAAATTCGAACACGCTCGAAAGCATGACGTGAGCCTAATAGCGGCATATCCCCTTCTGTTAACATTAGGAGGGGTCCCAGCTTGTCATGAATGAGGTCTTTGGCGGTTGAGTGCAAGACAATCTCGGCCCCCAACGTTCCCATTCAAATCCTCTGGCCCCGCTGGAAATAGAGCGAACGTGGCCAGAATGGCCATCTCGGTAATCAGAAGGCATCATTGTTTGCCTGCAGTTGTAGGGTGAAGGGTTAAAGGGGCAGTGGTGTTTGGTGTTCCATTGTGGCTGCTGTTTATGGTACCATACTATTAGCAGCCAATGGGAATATGAAACCAATGCGCCAGGCATGTAGATACAAGGCAACGGCAGCAACAACGCCCGGCAAAGGTGAGTTGATTGGAGTAGATATATTGTGACATAAAAGCGTCAGCTATCTGGCCGCGGTACGATTTTCGGCCTCAGGCCCGCGGGAGGATTCGGAATTTGAAGTCAAACGTACTGTAGTTCCGGGATATACTAAAATAAAGGGGTATTCTCTCGTCTTTGTCGAAGACGGACTTTTCGTGTGAAGAACACATCGGCGAACCGTTACTAAAAAATTGATGCCAACAAATTATTACTTCCAATCTAGTTTAATTTGTATCCGAGTTTTATCCAAACTATCCGAGTTCTATCCGAACTATCCGACTTCTATCCAAACTATCCGAGTTCTATCCAGGTTTTATCCGAGTTCTACCCGAGTTTTATCCGACTTCTGTCCACATCTTTTTGGTTATATCACAATGACCATGACGCTGGCGCCCCTCCGGTGCCCAATCCGTCAAGCCAGTCCTCCAATACCAAGGCCGGCCTTCACCTCTCCTTCAAGTGACCTTCCAACATCACCCCAACACACCATATCCCCACAAGTTCCTCCTCCCAGGATACTCATACGCTTCTGAAAAGCCATGACTTCTCTGCAAAAAAAATGGACTTTACAGGGGTGGCCGACCCGAGCCAAACTTCATCGGCTACGTCCAAACCACCTTGAGATCGGAAGANAACACTGAAGAATCGATGCTTACAAGATAAATAGCCTGATTAAATCCATCAAACCAGTTAAACTTCAAGTAAAGTCTCTCGCGGTTCGAGATCAAATCCTCCAACCGGAAATGATCAATAATCTCATTCCAAACAGTGCTAAACATGACCCACTTCTGAATACGAACATCCAACAACCGATTAACATACCCCTGCAGCTTGTGAGGATCATTGCCCAACAAAGACTGACCCTCCTTGCTGTTGGGATTCATCAAACTCTGTCTCTTTCCGTCAAGGCTGGTGTTGGAGGCCAAATTCATGACACTTGCTGAAGAGCCGCGACGACTGCCTGCATCAGGGGAGAGCATTTTGGAACAAAAGTGCTCGGGGGCACGTCCGAAGCTGTTACGAATGTCCTTGATGCTACGAATATCGCCAAGGTGTTCAGAGAAACCGACGGATGTCCCGGCAAAAGCCTGCCAGACGGAGTACCAGATGCTCATGTCAATACAGTACACGATGAATTGGGGAAGCCAGCGAAGTACCAGGAGAAGTGACATTCTGGTGAAGCTTTGGTTGGGGAAGTTGGCGTAGTCATCGGTAAGTTCGATACTGGGGAGAACCATGGAGTAGACTTCAAAGACATAGGAGAAGTAAAGTTTCCACGCGATAAGTGTGCCCCAAAAGAAGTTATAGACAACAGTGTGTTGGAATGATTCATGAACTTCCTTGGCAGTGTAAAGGCGACTGATCGGAAAGAGAATGTTGAGGAATGTCTGGATGTAATCATTTCGGCTGGTCATGAGAGCAGTCGTTACGGAGGGGCATAAGTTGGACAAGGCTTCCAAAAAGTATGGAACCATGCAAAGCAATGAAAGCCAGACATATTGCCACCACCAAAAGGTTGAATCGGCTTCGATGCCAAGATAACTTCCTTTGGCAGGTCCAAACGTCCACATCAGATAGAGCGTCTGGTAGACCAAGATCAAGAATCTAGCCGTGAGTACAAAGATGGAGCCAAAGATCGATGTGGCACTAAGGTGAATGCCAGGGTAGCTCGCCCAAACTTCCAACAGACCCCAACAAATGGCTAGGGAGTTGAAGAGCCAAAAGACACCACTGGCAACTTCGAGAGTGTACACCCAGCCCCAGACCAAGTCTGAAAGAGAATATACCTGATTAGCAAGGCTTCAACATCACAACTCAACCGCACTACAACAATGACAAAAGGCAACTGAAACTCACCCTGAGAAAACGCCAACACCGAAAGCAAGTAAAAAGTAACGATATGCCATTCCACAAGCCTACTCAACGCCATGACACCCCTCAACCAACTCCTCTTCTCCAAAAAAGTCTTGGGGGCATTCAACATTCCCACAGTAATGGGAGGTTGAGCTTCACCAGGCATTGGAGCGTTGATGCGGCTGGGATCTTCGGCGTCGAATTTGTTGGGGTCTTCGCAGGTGTAGCGGTAGCGGAGGCATTCTCGGGACCAGAAGAATTCGTTGAAGTCGTCACTGTTTGTTTTATGAATGATGTTGAGGCTTGATCAAAAGTGACTGAGCTGATTGGCAAGAATAAGAGGACTTACTAGTTGCGTTTGTTGACGTGATCGGTATTGGATTTCATGTTCTGAGTGGTTCAAAAAGTAGCAGCAGGAACAGTATATGTCAGTTGTTGTCTCAGTCCTCCAACCCATGAATGAAATCAAACCGACATCACACTCACCACGGAAACAATCTTGTAAATCGGGGTAATCACATAATCCAAAAAATGTCCGGCATACAAACTCCTAAAAGTAGAACCAAGTTAGACCACAAGTACATAGATAGATCAACAATGACACCACTCAATCCATCTTTCTCACCTAATCCCCCCACTCTGAGGATAACTCCCCCCAGTCCCACCATTCTGCTCACTCCCCACAAACTCCTCCATCATTTTATGATACAAAAACCACAAACACTCGGGCATATGACGAACATTACAAGCCTCACCCCAAATACAAAAGAATAGAACCAAATCCACAACTCTTGATGCCACCGAGGGCGGAGCTGCCATTCCCACGGAAGAAGAGGCACGTGAAAAGTTCGGCGGTACGCATTGATACCGACACCATTTCATGTAATTACTAAACACTTTGGCGTGCAAGGCGTGTATCGGACTAGGTGGCTGGAGCGCGGGAGGCAAAATGTGGCTATTCATGTATCGTCGATTGTTACTGAGTAAAATCAGCACGTGTTCGGCCTGGTTACGGACGGAAGAGTCTTGAAACCCGAAAAAGTTGCCGAGGTCCTCGCACGCGCTGTATACCATGTTGGCGTATTCGGAGAGACGGGGGGGTAAGTCTGCGGGATCGAAAATGTCGTAGGCTTCGGGGTTGGTGGGGGGTGGGGGTGTGGTGTAGACTGGTTGGGGTGTAATGTCTGTTGCGGGTTTGAGGGTTTTATCGTCTCCGTAGTTGTTGTTGTTGTCGAGGGGAGTGTATCCTGAGCGAAAGAAGGGGAGGATGGATGAATCACGGTAAATGAGGATGGCGGTGGTGAGGAGTGATCCAATGAGCCAGGAGAGGAGGAGCCAGTGTGCGTCAATTGACGTGGAGACTGAAGTCCCCAGGACTACGGATTTGAGGTATGTGAATAGACTTGGTACGGCGATGCAGGATCCGAGTGCTCCAATGATGAGGATGTTGGCTAATGGAAGGATTAGTGTGTTGTTGGGGTACCTGGGTTGAATGAAACGGGAGTTGTTAGAGATGGTAATGTTTCTGATTAAATGAAACTGAAACTACTTCCAGTCATGATACAAAAGGTTCGAGAGTAATCACAGTCTCCAGACTTCACAAGCATAGGTTGCAACACAACAGACAAACATCGTAAACATTCATAAGCCCAAGACTCGCAGTCAATTCGTTTTAATCTAGGAGTTCTGAGAGACAAACACAATATAAAAGGTTCAAGAGCAATCAGTCTCCGGACACCATAAACTTTGATCAAGTTTGATGTCACGGCTTGAACACAACAGAGTCAATTCATTCCAATCTTCCTCTAGAAAGCTTGAATGCTCAAAAGAGACATTGTTCCATTGTCTTGCTTCAGAGGCCCTTTTGAACCACACAATAGTTTAGTCAAAGCTGTTCTAAGGCACCTCATGCTTNAGTTGTTAGTGACAAAAAGGCTGAACAAAACTGCATCCAGTCATAATACAAAGGTTCAAGATAATCAGTCTCCAGACACAAGTAAACTTAGAACAATTGGTAGGCACAAATCAAATGGCTTAGGCTGGAACACAACAGACAAGTAGAAAAAAGATCCAGCAGAGTACAATGTATTCAAGGCTCGCAGTCAATGGCCATGAGACAAAAATGTTTACCTGATTTTTTCACAGCAGCAGCACAAATGAATTGTCTATGACTGGCAGCGAACAGACTGACGTACAAAAAGGATTCAGCACAATACATGTTCAATATTCATGTGCAGTAGTGAACTTTTTTGAGAAACTAAAATCTTCAGAGAAGAGACGTTGTCCTGCTTAAGAGACAGTCAGCAAGGCTGCCCTTTTGAACGAAACAATAGTTCAGCCGTATACTGTTCTCAGGCACCTCACATGCTTGAAGTCTCAAACAAAAGTTGAACCAGTGAACAAAACAAGGACTCAAAGCTCTCTCCACTAAAATAGATTCATCAACAAAACAAAACAAAACTACCATTTCAACCAAAGCCACTTGACCAAACTCACCTACAACTAATCCCCCCCAAAACAACCGCCAACCCCCCAGCCAAAACCTCAAACCCAACCAACTTTCCCCCCAAGATCCCCAACACACCCACCACGACCAGCCCCAGCACAACACCCAAACTAACCCCCATCAACAATCTGGGCAACAAAGATCCAGTTGCCATTCCAATAAGGAACGAAGTGATTGTTAGTATCCGAAGTGCCACTATGGCAAAGGGCGTTCCGTTGCTGTATCCACTGCCACCATCACTACCATCACTGCCATCTCCACCACTATCATCACTGCCATCAACCAAAAAAGGAGCCAACTCCACACACGTCAAAAATCCCACCACCAATCCCCACAAAACCGCCGTCTTGAATCTCTGTCGTTCACATCCCACAGAGAGCGTCCAAATAACACCCAGTGCCACCACAGAACGAAGGACGTACAGTAATGGAGGTGAGGTTAGCAGCGATGAGAGATGGGCTTGGGTTGAAGAGATTGTTGCCCAGTCTCCGTAGAGGCGGAGGAGGGTGTTCATTGTCAAGCTTCCCCTGAACTTGGTTTATTTTAATTGATTCAGTCTGGCTGTTAATGAATAGGATGGACGATCGCTGCTGCCGTTGTAGCAACAATGACAGATTCAATTCCCTATTCACTTGACTCAATTCCAATGA
>JALLAY010001277.1:0-10917 GCA_036939635.1 Cyclotella baltica
TCTTCCGATCTCAAATAATCTTTGCGATAGTACATAAGACGTCACTGCAACAAGAGCTTCAATAGACAAAACATGTTGCGTCAATTTTAATTGAACAATGCTCTATGACAAAACATTTAACTTCCTCTTACAATTGACTGATGAAGGACTTTGAGAGACCACCTTTGACTTATCTAAAAACAACAATTGAGCTATCGATGATTAAGATGAAATGACTTTTTACACAACAAAAGACGTACCATAATGACAAATCCTTTTCTTGATCTTTTGCAATTCAGCAATGGCTTGATCTTTGTAGGTGACATTTTCAGACAAAGAACCACGAAGATGTGATTCATCAGAACCTACTCTCATTGAACCCTTGTCAACAAGATCAATTATCACATCAAAGATCAAAGAAAGATATCTTTCTCTCTACAAGTGGAAGTGTCCAACAGATCAGAATAGATTTTCATAAACACAGGAGACAAAGATTCTTCATCAAATGGAGAACTAACTGCATTGGCATCTGGAAGTACTGCTTTTTTCTTTATGATGAGAAATCACAGTCTTCACAACCCCTACAACATGAAGAAACTGTTGCCATGGTTCCTTCTGTAGTGCCACATCGAAAGACAGCGGTATGAAAGACACCACAGGAATGCCACCAATGTCGGGCATTTCATATTCATCTGGCCATTCCGAAGGATCTAGTCTCCATTTGCGGTTATCAACTTCAACAGGTCCAATAATGGACAATGACAATAAGTCCACTTCAACTTTGATGAGGCAAGACATGAAATTCTTAATATGTTTGCGAGAGGTATTGATATTCTTGTGGATGCTGTTGCATATGAATGTAACCCACCACTTGCCAGCATTGTCAAGATTCCCTATCAAGTACAAAAATTGCCTGTCGTATTTGAAAATACCACATATGAAGGTCGCTACTTCGTCAATGTCATAAGTGTTGAATTGATTATCAACTTGACCTTCTTTTGGAATTTTGATCACTTTAGGAAGAAAAAATATACCTTGATTGGGATTATTGTCGGAAACAATGCAAAGAAATAGGTTCACTAATTGATCATCAATGAGGGGAGATTTTGTGCCTAAAGACAATGGTAGACTACACAGTGGATCAATCTCACGGTACTTTACCAGAACCTGACGATTAAAAAGTAAGGGTTTGTTTTCATGACGAGTGGATGATTCCAGTCTCAGTTGTTGCACATCTGCTGCAAGATTTGTGAGCTTAATATCAAATTGTTCGAAATGCTGAGAAAGTTTGAGAGTTCTTGAGTCTACAGCAGATAAGACAGACTGGTGTGATGATGTTGATGACACAGACTGGGTATTCAAATGATGGATGTAATCTTTGATTTTTGACAAAAGATTTGACTGAAAAAGAGAACAAGTTATTGAATGATTTATCACAACATATTAGAATCAAAAAATATACATATGACTCTTACCCTACATCCTTCTCCAGGTTCGTCAGGAATGCCATTAATGTAATCTACTATATCACTAGGACTTTTCATTTCACCTGACATTTCTTTCTTGAATAGAAAAGGAAGCAACACATGGAAGAAACTAATTAAGTCTGAACTTAATTCAGGTTTGCTGGGTTGAAGTTCTGTTGGAGCGACATTAGATTCAGGTAATGTAGCATGTGAACGAGTACTGGGAGATGGTTCAATGGACTTGGTAGATTCCGCTTCAAAAGAGACCTGGCTAACGTAGTTGCCAGGGTGCAAAAGAAGACGAGATGCGAGTAAAGTGAGGTCTTAGGACCGATTAGATAGCTATCTAAGAGGTGCGTTGGAGCGAACAAAAGAGCAGATTGGCGGGCGAGAAGGTGCGAAGGTATCAGATAAGCCCTCGCTAAACGGGACAGGGCTTATGATACTAAAGACACATCTGCTAGTCTGATGTGACACGAAAGCTGGCCTTCTGTCTAGGCTAGAGAGTCCAGGACTCTTATGCCACCCAAAAAACAATGACGAGGGACCGAGTCACTGGCAGACTGGACAAGAAGGACACAAACATGACTCCGTCAAAATAAACACTCCTAGAAACCGCGTCCTATGAGACTTCGAATGGAACAGCACCACCCACAATACTACATCCTACTGCATACGCCTGTGTAGGATGCCCGAAGCGCAAACGTAGAGGTTTTAATGAACATATGAAATCTGGAGGAAAAAAGAAAACCTCCTAGGGGGTGGGACTGTAATAGGACCTTTTGTCCTAATACAATTTGTCGCCTGGGGTCTGAAGAACTGACGCGGCAGCTACCAGCTGGGCACACACATGGGGGTCGTGAAAAGAGCTGTGCACTCCACGGTCCACGTGGACGGAATACATTGGCAAATCCGTCGCAGGCGTAGGGTTTGAAAACATACGCTTCTTAGAGAGCAATATGTTCCAATCATCCAATGAAATTCTATCTCTCGACTTTCGTCCATTTATTGTTGCAAAGTCGAAAGGGCCATGAATGAATACGTCTTCATGGGTGAGATTAACCCACTGACGGAAGGGAACGAGCCCTTTTCGTGCAGCTATTGTCTCCGAAGTATCGGAGGGTCGTATAAGATGCGTTTGAGAATGATCAACGGGTGATGCAATATCACCACGCGTGTGATATTGCAGCCAAAAACGTTGGTTGGTACAATTGTAACGAGTGTCAGCGTTGTGGGCAATATAAAACTCCACAAGGAATTTGCCATCTTGCAAACACGGGGGATGGAGGCTAAGTGAGTCTTCCAAAGTCACACGAACGAGTCGCCACTCGCGATATGATTCTGATGTTTTGTAAGCAATGAAGAAGAGTCGGTCAGTGCTCGCAATAATCGCTGGCGCAAGTGTTGTGACTGTGGGCGTTATCGTAGTGGTCGGGCTTGGCGCGTCAGGCGGTGGTCCTTGGTATAGCACAGGGTGAGTTTCAGAGCATGAGTCGTCATCGTAAGCTAGGGACTCTTCCCCTGGCAACCAAGGGAATTCGCGTAACTCATCATTGAGTTCTGACAATGACGGCCAATAAAAATCTTCTCGACGAGCTAAATCGAGGTAGTTGATTGGCAATTTGAATGGTTGGCTGGGTTCAAATCCACGTAATCCAGCTGCTGAGAATGGTGATTTTCCAATTGGTTTGAATAATTGCCCAAAGCGTGTATCGGGGCCGTCGACTGGTTCAAATGGGACAAGCTCGAGGGGGTATGGCGATAAGTGAGCAGCATGTTTCTTATCGATGCGTCCTTTGGACATACAATGCTCAATCTGGTATGAGGCCCCTGAGAGCTTGCCGATGATTTTCCAGGGCCCTGTCATGGGGTACATGAGCTTACCGACCCGCTCACGTTTCTTGTCAGATTTTACGGCTCGTCTGGCGAAGACTATGTCTCCAATTTCGTAAGTCCGCGGGTCAGGGCGGCGTGAGTTGATCAACTCGCGGTGCCAAGCACGATGCTCATCGAGTAGTACTTTGGCAACTTCTCTCGATGCTGAAAGAAGCGTGGCTTGGTCTTTCGCAAAGGATTGGACAGATTCTGGCGTGGAGGTGAGTTCGAGATGACGAGCGGCGGAGAAGTCGACTGGGAATGAGAACACGCGACCAGTGACAACTAAGCTTCGTGGGATGTCGGTACCGGGGATAGGAGCAGAGTTCCATGCGTAAAGTAACAGCAGGATAGCTTCTGAGGCGACCCGGACTGACTCTCGTTCGTTCGTCATAACTTTTAATCCCTTGTTCAGATATCGGTTGAGGCGCTCCACTAACATAGCGTTATGGTTTTCACCAGAAATTGTATGTGAGTTGATCTGTAAGAGGTCAACGACTTCTCGAAACACATTGTAGAAGACACTCGACTTGTCTAACACTAACGTATGACATAAACCGAAACGGAGAAGGATTCGCATCAATGCTGCTGCAAATCCCTTGGCGTTTGCTGATTTAACTGGCTCCATGAAACCAAACGTTGTCATTCCATCACAAGCAATGCAGTATGTGCTTTCGCCTTCAAAGTTACAATGTGCCCCGGCGGAATACCCATCCACGTGTAATACCATCATCGGTGCAGTGAGAGGGAAACTGTACACCAATTCCTTAGCTGATGTAGCTGTACGGTTGGCAAGGGCACATCCAGGGCACTTTGCACACATCTGTTTACAATATGAGAACATCTCAGGCCAAAAGTACCGTAGACGTATGTTGCGAAAGGTACGAACATAGTTGAGATGCCCACCAATGGGGTTTGCATGAAATGCAATGAAAATGACATTGTGCAATGGTTCCGGCACAAGTCTCAGCTTGCAATATGAATTCGATCCGTCACCTAGTGGTTCCCGAAAGATAACCATATCATCCTCCAGTATTAACAGACTCTGTCGTAAAGGCATGCGGAGGGATGAATGGACGTCTTTCAGTGCTGCGTTGGTAATCAAGCTCGGGTTTTTGATCATGGAAATGATGAGGCGAGTTTGAGGGTCATCCTCATAAGCTTTCCTCCATTTTTCACGGGAGGGTAGTTTGGATCCAATGGAACCATTGACAAATACATTGCAACTTGCGGCTGGGGCTACTAATTGGTTTGGCTCTATGATTTCAATATTGGCATTGCGTATGCTAACCAAACGATTCCAGCAAGCGTCAAAAACATGTTCCGAAATCTTGCTGGGGATTGCGTATTCCCATAATCTCTCGTTAGATTGATGGCTCAACTTGTATGTCATATCGTCGGGCAAGTTGAAACACTTAACAAATTCGAACGGGGAGAGAGGCCGAACGTATGATTCCTTGTCAACGGTATATTCAATTCCAAACAACCGACCAAACAGTCCAGATGAGGACGTATTAGCAGGGGGGCATAGATGGGACTCTGACATCACTTGTGATCCTGAGTGGACTGAAGCATCTTCTTTCGGACGATGCAGGCAATACTTGGCTTTAGCGCAATGCGTGTGATCGTTGGATGGGTTATCTTTGGCCTCAGACATAGACAAAATCTCATGCGTGCCACCGTCAGCGAGAGGAGTCTGAAATTTGTCACTAGATGGGCTATAAGACACCGCGTAGTTCACCACATTGAAAGAGCGCCATACGTATGCTGCAAGCGGGTAAGGCGCAGTACGGGGAGGACAAGGGACCTGGCAAGGCTTGGCGTCATGCTCAGTGTCACCGTGAACTCCGATAAGCAACCGAGATGAATCAGACACAGAATCGCCGTAGTCAGGAAAGTAAAGGGGCGTATCAGAGATGATCCAACCCGTTGATTTCAATGAAGTCATAAAAGCAGTGATGGGGCGGCCATCATGATCGGGGTGGATAAAACAGACGAACATGGATAAGGCTCGAATGTTTTGCAGTTCTCGTATTATTGAAGCATGGAGTTGCCAAAATGCGTGAGTGGAAGCTGAGTTTGGGAGGCGATGGGAGTGGATAAGATAACCGTCTAGCTTCGATCGGTCGCCAGAGCGGCGTACAAAGTCGTATAGCTCTTTGGCGCCAGGCAGGATCGTTGGACACTTCGTAAACTCCTTAAATAGGGCACGTCCTTCGGGCAGTGCATCGGCGGCTAGCACAACACGAAACGGTAGATTTTTCGACATAATCGTTGATGCAAAATGCCCAACGTTAAAATTGTAGACGGCCCATTGAAACTCCACAATAGAGCGTGCAGCCACAACCAGGTCGGCGTTGTACAAAGGCGTGGATCGATATACCTGGTCAAGGTTAATGCTCTCCTCAAAACACCCAAAAACAACCGGTACATTTGTAAAAGATGTCTCATCACCATCGTATCCATCGACGTAAATGGTTGAGATCAAGTTCACAGCGTGTGAATCCAGTGTAGGAGAGTCAGCATTTCCTCGTTTACTGGCTCTAAAACCGGGCATGTTCTCTGGTCGTATTGGGAGACTAGACACGGCGGGGTTGGATTGCTTGAGGGCTGCAACGATTTCAATGTAATCACGCAAAAACGGGTCAAAACATAGATCAGCACCTAAGCGGCTCCAGTAATCCGGCTGGATCATCATTAATCCAGGGCGATGAACAATTGTCATATCCCAACACATGAGACGCATTTGCAAACGTAAGATGGCTGGGTTATTTCCGTCGTAAGTGAGGATGAAGCGTAAGGCATAACAGTCCGTTGCCCACGTAAACGTCATCCCCCATGCCATATGTCGAACTTTGTTAATGGCCCAGTCACCTGCAAAACCCTCGCCTAAGTGAGAGTGTAGGCGAGTTTCGTTACCCCTCGTACGTCTGCATCCAAAAGCAACGGGGTGTAAGACTAACTTTGATTTCGGCAACAGGAATTCGCAGTCGCCTCCCTTCATCTCTCGATGCATAGCTTGCAACGAGTCATTGTCATCACCAGGCTGAGTAGCGCAATAACCGAACCCATTCTTGCAAAAATCAGTTAAAAGATACAAACGTTTGCGGTGATCGAATCGTTTAAGACATGGATCCTTCAATAGTGCATTTCGAATGTCGTCAAATTCTTTTTGCGCTGCTGCATCCCAATGTGGCGTGACTGAGGCGGTTGATTCCATCTTCATAAGCTCCCGGAGGCGTGTAGCTCTGACTTCAAACATGGGAATGTAATTTGAGTAAAACACAGCAAATCCAACGAAGCTGGAGACATCCCGCACAATTCTCGGGCGGGGCCAAGCGTTGAGCAGCTCATGCTTGGACTGTGCTGGTCGGTTCCCATCTAATGTGACATCAACACCAACAAATTCAAGGCGTTCTGGGAACCAATGGCATTTGCTTAATTTCAGAGATAGGTTCTGCGACTGGCAGGTGATTAATTGACATTCAAGGTAATGCAATCCCAATTCAAACGACAAGGCATGGCTCATTAGGTCATCAACAATGAGGCGTGTATTCGTGTCATCATTTATGTTGATGCCACGTGACACAGCCAATGCCTTCCAGGTGGAGTCCATATCGTGCATAAAATCTATAAAAATGGAAGGACCGTTAACTGGACCGAAGGGCATTACGTTCCAGGTCCATTTAATGGCATCGGGCCCCTGGAACGCTAACTTCTCTCTCGATTCGGGAGCAACCCGCAACTGATGATATCCTTGAGGAGCATCCATGATCCAGTACCAGCGAGAAGAACCAAATGCCATATAGACTGTGTTATCACATCTTGGAATTGGATATGCAATAACACGGGTGACAGCGTTAAGAGGTATATAATTGACACAAAACCTCCAAATGAAGTCAGCGATATCATGCACGTGCTCCTGGTGCGGTTTCGGTGCCAGGAGAGCTTTGAATAACCATTGCCCATCACGGATCTGCGATATGTGGCCGAGCTTCTCTAGCTTAGCAACACATTCTCTCATGATTGGCGTCTCACGAGGAGGGCCGTAATTGATCCCTTTGATGGCAATGGGTGCGGCTGTGCCAGTGTCAATGACACACTCATAATCTTTCACTGGGATAAATAATCCTTTCTCATCAAAGACGGGCCAGTATTTCTTCAAGAGATTAGCTAAACGTGTATTTTGCTCGTCAGAAAGCAATGGTGAGGGCTTAAAATCTTCCTTAAAATGCTTGCCATGCAACGACTCATCATACTGCACATTAAAATCTGGATCTAATTCATCAGAAGGGCGTGCTGGGTGGCGTCGTTTCCGTAAAACGGTGCCACCATCCATATTCTTCAAGAGCGTATCATATTCCTCAGACTGATCAGGGAATCCACGGTTGTCAACAAACACATTCTTCCTTTTCCGACCTTTAGGTGGCTTAGCGACAGGTCGAATGGGACCGACATCTGTTGGATCCGAGATAGATTGAGGTTGAGGGGCAGTATTACATGGAAGCTGTGGTCGACCCTTGTCGTCTTCATCATCAGAGGAGTCGCTAGAGGAATAGTCCCGACGCCTGCACAATCGTGGAATCTCATCATCACTGTCAGAGTCAGAGTCGGAAGAGTATGATTGAGAATGGAAGTTAGGTGCAAGAGCTGCAGACTCTGGTCCAGCGTCGTCATTCTTATCATATATATCATGCGACTCGTGACTGTCACATAAATGTTGAGCGAAACGATGGCAAGGGACTGGGGCCTGAACACCATACCTATGAATTGAGTAACGGGTCGTGATGAGTGAGCATAGGTGATATTATCCTTAATGCAATGCAGTAAATATCATCTAGACTCGTAAAGAGGTGATGCACCCCTGAGTGCGTGGTACAAATAACGTGTTTACAAGGTTAAGCGTAAGTAAAACAAGTTTACCCTTGTGCGTTTGCGTTCTGGGCTTCCCAACCCGTTTCATCAGGGGTGTCGCGTGCGACCTCTTGGGATTAAACTCCCGACGGCAAAATGCCATCACGACAATAACGACTCAAATCATACCTAGAATCATTTTTATCTTCGAACTTGATACGTTTCCACCTGCTGCTGCGTTCCTTACAGGGGGCTGCTGCACCAGCCACATATAGGCCTCAAGGCTAGCAAGTTCTCGTAGGAAATTCTCAGTCTTCTCATCCGTACCACTTCGGGGAATCTCTGGTGCGACCATGGCGGGGACGGCTTGGTTAGCACGTCTGTACTCGATTGGGAAGGGTTCGCAGTCCAGGGCCCGGCATTCAATCAGACTATCACCAAAGTCGATGATCATTCCGGTGGCTTGGATGAACGGGTTTCCGAGGATCAAGTTGACTCCGACGTGTGGGCCACCAGCAATCATCAGCTGGGCTGGTTGGCCATCCTTTGTAAAGACACCTAAATTGAAGAGAAAGGCAACTGGGAGTTCAGTTGTGACGGAGGTGCCTTTCTTCTGGACAACACCAGAAAGTACCACTGGAGAGTATGTTTCAGGTGCATACACCGCCGCAACAGCCTTGGGGTACATGCGGGCAATCTTGAATAACGTTTCGCTGTTACCCACACTAACGGCTGCGGCAGTGTCGACACACAATCCAAGCGAGGGAGCTTCAACTCCTTCTCCACACCATAGCGGCAACTTGATGTGAGGGAGATTCGTGTTGATAGGGATGGGCAGCGTCTCCCTGGTTGAGCCGGCAAGACTCACGACGTTGAGGGTGAAAATGACTGGTCCTCCTCCACTCCCACGGCCGGCTCCACCACGACCACCACGTCCACCAGCAGTACGTCCAGAGGGGTTGCTATTACCACGGCCAGCTCCACCACGACCAGCACTGGCAGCATATGTTGAAGAGTAAGTGGAGGCTGGGCGAAGAATACTTGCACTGATGGATGGATAAGCGAAGGCGGATTCATCTTCGGTTGCCTGTTGCTCAGCCATATGGGCAGCCAGGACTTGCTCCTTCATTTTCTTGCGGGCCCTGGGCGATAGATCCTCCATATCCGGCTCCTTCCTGCGCCAACGTTCAGAGCTACCACCACGTTTAGACTTTTTAAACTCGGCAATGCGTTTCTTGGCAATAGCAATGAAGCGTGGGTCATTCCTGTAAGGGCAGTCAAGCCAGGGATGATCTTGATCGCAGCCAAAGCATGTGTCTCCTTTCTTCAAATAATTCTTGCTACGAGCCTTAGCAGGAGCAGGAGGCTGTCCGTCAGAAGAGGAGGTAGGTTGGTACTGCGCGAGAGTACGTTCGGCCTGGCTTGCATTCACGTCGATATGGAAGGTTTGCCCAACTTGGCGGGCAACAAGCTTTTGAGTGGAATAAACTCTCTGCTCAGCTTGGGTGGCAAGACCCAACATCATCGTGAGCTGAGTGCGTTGAGTGCGACCATCGAGCGGCGTGGGATCCGTATGGTTTGGGTAGAGCTCTTCGTAGACTGCCCTGACGTCGTCGTGAAGCCCTCTCTGAAAGATGCCACACACATCGACGGGCCACATGGGCTGGTGTGCAAATGTACGGGCTGCAGTCGTAAGAGCTGAATGATATTCGGCAATGGAAAGGATAATGGGGTTACCCTCAGCGTCTCGAGAGGTCTGCGTGATGCCCTCCACAGTAGCTTGCGGCTTGCTCGTGTAATTGGGGCATTGAATTTGGAAGATTGCCTGTTCCACAGTTGGAATTGACAGCTTGAGAATCGAGCGTGTGATGTTCTCCATGGCCGTTGCATCATCAATAGTAGCATTATTCACGTTGAATGCGGCGGCTGTAAGCAGGATGGGACCATCTTGATTGACTGGTTGGAGGATATCCTCCTTAATCTCATCAACAGTCATCGTGCGAAGGTCTGCGTTGCCATGAAACGTAGTGAGGTTGCGAGGATTCCCAAGTCCATCGTTAACCACTTCCGTAGTTTGTGGTAGCTCAAGGTAGTAGTCCGTCCTCAACCGCGTATTCTGGCCTGGCTGACCCCCCACGCAGATGTCTGCAAAGTCCAAATCGATTTGAACCCGAACGAATTTGACATCGGCGGGACGGCAATCGTTGATGAGGCCATTTTGAACCGGCTTCAATACTGCGAGGTCAGCTGGCGTCACGGCGTTGTTCATAACTTGACCTGCTGAGTTATGGAACGACAGAATGGTTAAATTCGCCATGTCGAGCCATCGGCTGTGAAAACGATTGGTGAAATCGAACTTCAAACCCGCCACAGTTGTGATCGAGTTGAGCCAGATCCCCAACTGGTCGAGATATTGATCGGGAGCGAGGCGTAGGGCTTTCAAAGCCGTGGACGTGATGTGGAAGGCGTAGGCTCGCTCGGCGATGGGCATCGATGGCTGGATGCGTGGGTAGAGGTTCACGTTACGGTTGTTGCCAATCACAACGTTCACCGTCTCTTTCGGGATGAACAGCGGGCCGTTCGACGTCGGCGTTGCGGCGGAGGGCGGATCAGGCATCGTAGACAGCGGCGTAGAAGCGGGGGAGCTAATCGGTAGAACGGTGAGTTCGAACGTCACAGGAGGCACCACAAAAGAGACCTGGCTAACGTAGTTGCCAGGGTGCAAAAGAAGACGAGATGCGAG
>JALLAY010001278.1:0-10912 GCA_036939635.1 Cyclotella baltica
CAGACCTAATCGTCTGGGCTCTGGCTACAGAATTTAGCCAGTTGGCCAGCCACGAGAGGTCTGAAGGCCATATTAGAGGGTGCGCCAGCGACGGTTGACGTGAGGCGGATGGACTGTCGAATAGCAGCAAAAGAAGACAGCGTCAACCAAGCAGAGTGTTTGGTTTTTGTTTACACCTGACATCATTGCATCATCACCACCATCTTATCTCTAAACGAGAACATGGCGTTGAAGGAATCGAAGGAAGCAGCAATTGCATCATCCACTGGGGGTTCATCCATCATTGCAACTGCAGACTTTTCAACATTTGACGATTTATCCAGCAGACTGGTCTTGTTGCCGTTCAACGATGACGATTGCACCGGTGCCAAGGTCTGCTCACATGACGTGTTGAACGAATCATCGCTTGAGCCAGATGCAAAACAAATTCAGGACCAGGAGGGCGATAGCAAAGATACAGATTCTGCTAGTGACACCACTGCTAATACCGGTTCTGAAACTGGATCTTCAGGGTTGGATGAAACAAAGGATCACAAAGGTGAATCTTCAAACAAAAACAATGGTTCGGGCAATACGAGCAAGAAGAAGAAAAACAAAAAGAAGCGTAGGAAGAATAAGCAGCAGCAAACAAATAGTGCAAATAATGCCAAAGAAGGTGATTGCATTGATGAAAAGGAAGTTGAAACTGTAGAAGAAAGGGCTGCAACAGCCGAAATTGCATGTAATGGAAGTTCAGAGGCTGATGTGGCATCTGGTTCAGATGTGCCTCCTGCAATTAAAGCAGCTGAAAATGCTGAAGGGAGCAGCAGCAGCACACAGGATTCTCACAAACCTTTGACCAAGCCTTTAGCTGTACAGGAACAAGCAGTCCCTGTGGGATATGTTCTAGTCAAATTGACTGGGAGAATCGGCCGTATGGAACACTCGGTCGATCAATTAGAGAATAGAGATTTTACCAAGATACTATCACTATTGAGGGATGTTGCCTATCCTTTAACACTTACATTTGCCTCACCAGAAAGCTTAGAAAAAGATGAAAACACCCAGGCCATATGCAGCAATCCTTCAATCGACGCAACGACCTCCGAAGAAACCAACCCAGCTCTCGATGCAGACTCTCAAGAAGAGGCGGAAGGAACACCATCCAAAGATCACGAATCAAACCACTCCATCATGGCATCGAGAGAAGAGGCGGCAAAGTACGCAGTTCAAGCGGCGTCCGAATTGAGGGGTAGATTGACTCGTTGGGGGTTTCAGGCTGCCTCTAGGGCTGCGGAGGCGGCTCAGGCCGTGCAGGAAATTAGGGAGGAGAGGCAGAGGAAGATGGTGGAGGAGCAGGAGAAACGTGATTCTTCGGAAGAGAGTGTTGTTGAGGAATCAGCTAGTGAAGAAACTGAGGAGGAGGTTGAGGATCCACCATCCAGTAATGATGTCTGCGAGAAAGAAGTTGTTGCAAACCAGACTTGTGAGGCTCAGAAAGTTGAAGTGACAGATTTTTGCCACCTATTCCTTCAATCTACATCGGGCTTTATCCAGTTAGACAAGTCTTGTACCAAACAAGAAGCTTCATCGTCTTCTTTCCTCTTCTCTCCTCAGAAGAAGTTATCGACACAAGTTGTTCAGGTGACCAACATGTCAGTTCTCACGGTTCGTCTGTCTAGCGAGAAAGCGTGCCCTGTAGGGAAAAATGCTTATGGGTTTCAATGGTACAGATCCAAGACTGAATATACAAAGTGTGAGGAGTCGTCGCCAATTGAATGGTGTAAGCTCCATGGAGCCTGCTATGCTGCCTATCAGCCGTCCGTGTCTGACATTGGGTACTTACTCTCCTGCGTGGTTGAATTTGGAGAGGGTGTCAATTCATTTCAGCGGTTTATTTCGCCGCTACCAGTCACAACAGATGCATCACTTTTTGAATCAGCAAAGTCCAGTCTACTTAAAGATGGAAGCGAGAACTGTGCATCATTTAGTTCTCTCAAAGACGAAGCTGGGAATTTATTTAGGTTGAGAATTTTGGTTCAGACTAATAGTGAGAGTGGTTCTATCGCGAGTAGCTCCATTGCTCTAGATCAGTTGGTTGATGGATCGTTGAAGCAAATGCACGAAGAACCTCTCCCGCTTATTGACATCAAAGCTAAGTCTGATCCTTCTAGGCCAAGGTATTTTGAGCTCATCTTTCCGTCTACATTAGAGTCTATACTGCCAAGTATATTGCAGTCGCCAAATCGCAACGCTCGTGAATCGATTCTTATCGCGCTCGGTCTTGCTAGTTTCACTGGGAAGCTTTCATCCCTGTCAACTGACACAACCCTTTTACCGCATTCAAATATCGTTGAAGAGTCGGCGGCAGTAAAGGGCGATCAAAATGTAGAGTCACCTCCCGTTACTTCTGGATCGTCAACATTTGGTACCGAATATCGGACGACTAGCTCAAAGAATCTCTACGCCATCCAACTGGAGGCCCAAATGCAAGAGATGCGTTTTGAATTGGAATCCAAAGCTGCTCTCATATCTAAGCTGCAAGAGAAAGTAAATGCAGCAAATGAGGACAAAAAGAAAACTGAGCTAGACCTGATGCAGGCACAGATGCAAGTGCGTAGTAAGTCAGATGAGCTATCCAAATGCGAGGAAGAAGTAAAACACAAGGATAGGCTAATTACTGAGCACGAACGGACAATCAAATCGCTTAACAATGAAAAGGTTGTACTCGCGGCCAAAGTCGATGCCAGGGATAGTAAAATTGAAGCCCAGACAGAGCAGATTAATGATCTGCAAGGAGCACTGGCAGAGGCCCTTCGTCAGGTGGAAGAGGTGCGAAAGCAGGAGGCTGACCAAGCAAAAGCTAGACTTGAGTCCGACATGGCAAAGATGAGCAAGGAGACAGCAGCACTCATTGCTGAGATGAAGCAGAGAGAAAGTCAATCTCAGGAAGAGTTAAAGACAGCACATTCAACCATCAAAGAATTAAACAAAAGCTATGACTCCATCAAACTATCTGCCTCTAAAGCCAACAATGAACTAGAAAAAATGCAATCTGAGGTCAAAAAGCTAAAAATGGAGAGGAATGGTTTTAAGACCAAGGCAGATAGTTTATCGAAGGAGATGTCTAAACTGGCAAACAAACCAGCCAACACAGCAGAGATTCGGATGTTGACCAAAACAATTAATGAGCTTCAAGTACAAAATGTCCAATTGCAAAACGACGTTAGCTTACTGAGATCAGAAAAGAGAGATGTGCAGGAGGAGCTGCAGGCCACTCGTGCAGCTCATGAACAATCAGCAAAATACATTACAGTGCAACGGCCTGTGTCACCTAGAGGTGGTGGAGTGCAAAGAGCAATAAAACAATGTGAAGAACTCGAATCTGTTATTTCTAACATGACTGAGCATCTTCATGCAAAGGAAATGCAAATTGTCACTCTGAAGGAGATAAACAAGGCTCTGATAGAAGAAATTGATGAGGTAAAATCCATTAAGGATAGTAAATCGTAACATAGAGTCATTTCTTCAACTTTTCCTAACAGCTAAAATGCTTGCTTTGCACTAGTAAAAAGTGTCATTTTTAAAAATGTTTGATTGAGTCAAAATATCAATACTATGCAAAAATAGGCATCAATAGCGCTCTAATAACATGCTGCATGTCTTACAATATTTTAGTTGGAAGGTGTTCAGCCGTAGGGGCTTTGTCACTCTTGCTTTGACTAGCAAAAGTTCACCTCCACAAAATGCAATATACTCATGATGACATGGGTTGTAGGCAAGTGTGAGGACTTCCTATGAAGCCCAGAGACTCATCTGTCCTTTACTGTACCTGGAATGGAGTCAAACGGACCTCTAGGGGCCAAGATATGGCAAATACAGTCATAGTGAAAAGTGTTTAAACAAAATGACATGGTGATGGCCGTCGGCCAATTATCGTTAATCACCTTATATCTGGCATCTGACTGGCATCTGACCTCTGAGCAGAAAAATTGAACCTACGGTCAAGTAGAGGACTATCAGTCTGATTATTTACCAATGCACAACTTCATCTGAACTTAAATATTCTATGAGCTAAACCATTCCTAGTCTTAGCATGGAAAAGTTAAAGAAATGACTCTAAGTTGGGAAGATATTTTGCTATGAATGGATCGTACCTCTTTGCACTCCAGATATATATCATTAACAACTGATTGCCTCAGAATCCCAAGAATACAGATGACACACAGTCTTACAACATAGAACTCAAATCAAGTATCATGACAGACATTACATATTGACCCTGCCCAGGTTTGGATACCCCACCGTAATAGTTGCAGAATGGTGCATCAAATCTGTAGGACAAAAAGAAGGATCAGCCCACCAGGGTGGGCTGGAGGCCAACAAATTCCATCAACAATCAGTTTGATCACAATATGCTGCACCTTTCCAGGTAACCTGCTCTGAGCACAGTTATACAGTTGAAAAAATCTGCAAATTTGACAAAAAGATTACCATTATATTTGAGCTTCAGCTATCATGAGTATCCCCAGGCTACCAGTGTTTGAAAGAAGTTCAACCTCAAAGTTGGAGTTGACCATGCAAGTTTTTTTTAAAGAAGTTCATGTCATTGCAGTTCAAAATTTGAAACAAAAAATGAAGTTCATGTCATTGCAGTTCATTTTTTTCTCAATTTTGTAGTTCATGTCATTGCAGTTCAATTTTTTCATCAACTTTGAAGTTCATGTCATTGAAGTTAAAAAATATTGGCAAATACATGAAGTTCATGTCATTAAGTTCGAAGTCAGTAGGTTGGTCAGGCAACCACAGTGGTAAGGATATAAGTATGTAGTTGCTTAAACCTAAATACAAGTAAATACATAGAAAACAACTTTACGTTTACTTCTTGCCTCTTCTTACTAAATAAGAGACCTATATATGGATTCCTCTGTGTCTCAGAATCCATTGTGGGAGTACAGACAAAGTCTGGAAGGACACCATGGTCTATAAGTGAATCTAGATGAGTAGAAGGGGAATACTTAAGGGAAAGGCTCAATTGGGTCAAAGGAAGGTCTTATTCAGAAACAAGTGAGCTATCTAAACGAAATCTCGGAGAGAGAAAACTCAAAAACCGTAATTTCAAATAACTCAAAACTTGTCCAAGCAAACTACAAATTGAACTTGAAAAAAGGGCAATTATGATTTGCTGTTTTGTTGAATTTTGACTTGTTCTTGTTGGAGTTCGGAATTGAATTCGAATTGATTTGATTGATTGTCCGGGGAGAGGAATCATAGCTCCCTCGGAAACTGACATTAGATCAATCGGTGATTGTTTTGGCCTTGCTTGTTCATCCAGCTGATTCTTTTCGTCGGCTCCCTTGTATAACCTTTGGGGCTCGGCATTAGAGCCTCCCTCGTTTCCTGTGGAGCTTCCGGCTATTGCTTGCGATGAACTGTTGCCTGTGCCGATCGATACGGAATGTGCCAAGTCTCCCTCGGAAACTGAGCTCAAATTGAATGGAGATGGATTTGCTTGTGCCGGCATTCTTTTGTCGTGGAAGTTTCCTCTTGGTGCCGTCAACGGCATATCTCCCTCGGAAACCGAAGCGTCAAAAGAATGCCAACTTAAACTATATTGTCTAATATAGAATGCCTCTTGATAACAATACTCTGTAGCCTGTAATCCATAGAATAGATCGTAGCTGTAGCCTAATCCGTAGTTGTAACTGTAACCGTAGTCATAGCCGCCTAAATCATGACTGTAGCCTAATTCGTAGCCGTAACCGTAGCAGTAGCAGCCTCCTAAATCATAGCTGTAGCCTGATTCGTAGCCGCTTCTCACTTGCTCCTTGCTGCCTTGAGGGAAGAACATTTGTACATCTCCCTCGCAAAGTGAAGCTGTTTTTGCATTAACTGTCTTGCAGAAATACGGAACTTTGTAGAACCTGTGCAACGTCCGTGCGCTTCCAAGTGCTAAAGCTTTCACTGTTGCATTGTTTTTGACTTCGGGAATGGCGCCGATACTAAAGCTTGCTTCAATATCCGCTTCGTAATTAAAACGGACGATAAAATGGGCTTCCATTGTCGACGTTGCCGGTGACACCAATGATCGGTCTGTATCACCGTTACGATAAGCTAGCAAAACTGCTGTTTTATCTCGCAAATTCCGCCTCGATGCATCCTGCGAGTCCGCTAGTACATCGAGCATCTTTACTATTGTTGCAGAAGAACTTAACTGCGACCTGTCATTGCTAATTTCAATGCATGCGTCCATGCTTCCATCGCACAACAAAGTCATTTTCGTCAGAACTTGAGCTGCTAATTTTCCATTTCTTGCAAAATGTGAGGTGGTGTAAATCAGGATCAGCTGCGATGATGTCATTTGCATTGCTGTCCATAATTCTTTTCTTTCAGCTGGGGAGCTGTGACTCGGACTCGAAGTCATTTCACTTGAGTTCACAACATCTCCATTGGTGGCTGAACGAGATTGAGTAAAGTAGGCCTTGGCAATAAGATCGAATCCAATATGTTCACCAATTGGGAAGAAGTCATCGGCCAAGGAACCAAGCTTGTTTTGTTGAATTGCCACATTCCCTTTTGAACTTGTGAAAGCATTCCCCAATCTTTCTTTCGGCAGACTGGCACTGAATAGCAAATAGATCGCAATCACAACCGCGCAATGACGCGTCATTGGGAAATATGAGGCTCTGGAATCCTTCTTGAGCCATGTTGTTATTTTGTCAGGTGGTTCTCTTTTCTGTCTCCCTCGCAAGCGATAGGGACCAAAAACAGACGTCATTTCGCTTGGAATCATCAAATAACAAGATGCCACTAAAATCAATAATGTTGTCATTGCGAATCCAATCAGGCAACCAACCAAAAACGACCAGAAGTCTAACTGGAGGCATGCCAAGAATGCAACAGAAGCCATCGTGAAATCCGTGCTTGTCGTTTCAATATCCAAGAAGAATGTTTCTCGAGCGTTCATCTCTTTGTTGTCTTCGTCACTGCTGAACGCGAGCAGGACTGATAAACTCAGAGAATTTATCCGGTGGAGTCAATGCGATTTCCACAAGGGACATTGTTGTTGTTAAGTGAGATGAGAGGAAGCTCGAAGAGTACTTAAGTCTTTGCCATGCAAAGAATGGATTGATAGTCGAAAGGGTCATTTATTTGATTTAACCATCGAATTGGTCAGGAATTGATTGGGAATTGCGTGTTCTATTTGGAAACTTCTCAAAGATAAAACTTTCTCCGAAATTTCAAAACAATTCAAAATGTGGTCTGAGTAAACTTCAAAATAAAGTTCAGACTCCAACCGAATATTCTCATAAGGGCGCTTTCCTCCTCCTCCTTCATCATCAAATGTAATTGTTGATTACGGGAGCATTGATGTCACTATGATCCTGGGGTCATTTCGATCTTGTGTGAGAAACATCTTTTTTTGACTTGCAAACAAGCTTTTTTTTCTGTGACTCAACACAAGTTTAAGTGAATTGAAATTCCATTGGGTAAAAAATGATTAGGAGTCTGGCATGTCAAGCTCAAATGGGGAAAGGTATGCTCCTTTGCTCAGAAACAGGCTTTGTTAAGCCCGGCATACCCAAAACGACCAGGTTTCCAGCGTGTTTCTAATTGACAAGGTATCATATGGTAGACAGAATGGGAGTTGGTTGGAAGCTGGAAGCTGGCTCTATCTCAGGAATCTAGGCATGTCAAGGAAAGGTACCGTTGCCTCTTCGCTCAGAAACAAGCTTCGTTACCTAAGCCCAGCACACCAAAAACGACCAGTTTGCAGCTTAGACAGAATGAACTTGGTCGAAAGGTGGCTTCCTTACTTAAGCCCAATATAATATTTCTATGTGATTGTTAACGCATAGATAGGACTCAGTATCTGTCTTTCGCATTGCCCCAGCATCAACCAACGTCGCCACCCAGCCACCCAGCCTTCTCGTCGTTCTTCTAGGTATCCGCCTCTAGTAGCGTCCACGTAAAGATGGGCGGTAGCCGTTGTTCTGGTTAGAACATGGCGGCACATCATTCATTTCGTTTCAGAGCAGTGTCTAGACGTAATGTAAGTTAAACCAAAAAGGAAAACTTGTGTGCATATCTTACGCATCGGGACGATTGATCCTATTAGCACTAACAGGTTCATCATTTGTTTCAAATCGTAGACCCTGATTCTTCACCTTGACCACATACAAATCGTGATGGCCTCTCCAAGCAAACGGAAAGTCTCCGTCATGGGCTGCCCAGGCCACCCCGCACGCACCTTTCTAAACTTCATAATGGTTGTTCTCACAGCAGTCCATGCCACCGCCATTTCATCCAATCCCTCCTTGAGGAGCAGTCAAAAAGCTTCGCCCCTTGAGAGTCACACTGCCGGTCTGAACAAGTCGCCCGTGAATCCCCCCAGCAAGAACATACCCACGGCTCTGTCCAAAACCCTTCGCAACTTTTCGTCAAAGAAGATCAACAAATATGTTGTATCTGAATTTGAACTCTTCACCATCCGAGACAAACCTCCTTTTGTCATTTCTCAATCTAAATCTGATACCAGCATCAACATAGACATCGTTAGTCTTGGGTCCACTACTCGTATGAATTATCTCATGGCCCAAATCGAAACGTGGGCTATTCACAAGGGAGTGCGTCACTATTGGGGATTCTCGGAACAGGAAGACTTCGACCCTACATGCTCTGCCATGTCAGACGAGGACCGTGTGGATATTGTTGATACGTGCAAGAATCACCCCGCCTACAAAGATTCTAAGATCAAATCATTCTTTGCCGATAATTATGGATTGTCAGAGGGAAACCATGTTCATTCGGGAGATGCCAATTGGATCTGTGCTCAGCGTAGGGTAGGAAGAGCTTTTGGCTGGCTTCATTCTCAATATTCGAGTGGTGAGATCGATTTTCCTGACTATTTGATGGTTGTCGATGACGATACTTTTGTCGATCTTGTGGATGTCCAATCCTACTTGGATCGCGAAGCCAAGAAGAGTGAGAACGATGAAGCCTTTGCTAGAGCTGGTTGTGTGTTCCAGGAGAATGAGATGTAAGTGCGAAGAAGACGTAATAACTTTTGAAGTTCATCTTTTCATTTCATACATTCCTCATTCTATGTTTGCTGGATGCAGTGTCCCATTCCCTATTGCATATGGTGGATTTGGAACTATTCTCAACAAGGCAGCCATACAGCAGCTTTCGGAACCAATCTACTGCAGCGGAAATATTAAGAAGAAATCTGTATGCTCTCAAATTAATTCTGACAAGGTGGGAGAGGCCTCAATCTTCCAAGATGGCATGACTATTTTTGAGCTCTTTTATAAATACTCTGCCCTTGAAGACTTCTGCATGCATTCTGATTGGTTCCTGAGTTACATCATTGAATTTTATCTGTCACACACTGAACAAAAGGCGGACGGCCACGCTCTTGTAGGAAAGAAGACTTTCCCACATTGTGGAAACTCTACCACCAGTGGAAATGTTCGTCCATGCACTCAGTATTCTGACACATGCCGTAACCAGGAGCCAAAGTATATGGAGGCCTTGGCTATTTCTTCTTATGAAAAATCTCCCAGCAGTTACAAAACTGTACCCAAGATCTTGAATGCTGCTACGAGAGAATTGATGGAGAACGAGTTCTACAGAGTGGGCAATTTCAATACCCCAAAAACAAATCTTTTCATGACAACACCCAATCCAACCTCGCCTGTCCGATTTGCTTCTCAGTCCAAAAGCCTTACTACTCCCTTGGATCAAGCAAGTATCCAACCTTCGTTCGTTCTCATGACCCCTAACGGACAGTGTCGAGATTCTACAAATACTGGTTATAAATTTGCTCGCAGTTCTGGTCTTCCCACAATTGATGATTGCACCAGCTGGTGCATGCAGGGCGCGATGAATGCAAATGCCATTGACAAAATTGTTGGTGTCAATTTTTTCTATTCTTACGGAGTGTGCGATTGTCTCTTGAATGATTATATGGGTGTTGATACTGGTAACGGTGACTGGTCAAACAATCCTCGTTTCTTTCTTACATATGATGGTAGTGGCGAGGTGGCCAATATATATCCCTTTGCTATTAGTCAATGTTGGCAAAATGAGGTGAGTTCTACTTATCATTTGCTCTGTTTTAAAAATTTCACATCATTGGACCATGTACTAATCCAAGTATTTCTCCTTTTACTGCCAGAATTTTATTGCGTCGAATGTATCCTCCAGTGTACAGCCCTCAAGACCTCCATTCGTTCTCATGTACCCTAATGGACACTGCCGAGATTCTACAAACATTGGTTATAAATATGTTCGTGGTGCTGGTCTTGACACAATTGATGATTGTAGTAATTGGTGCATGCAGGGCGCAATGAATGCAAATATGGTTGACAAAGTTGTTGCTGTCGATTTTTGGTATTTGGACAAAACATGTGACTGTCTCTTGGACAATAGTGTGATCATTGATACTGGAAACGGTGACTGGTCGAACAATCCTCAGTTTTATCTTACTGGCAGTGGCAATGGCAATGTGCTTACTGTAAATACCTATTCCGCTGTCCAATGCTGGCGAAATGAGGTAAGTTTATTTTGTCTTTCCATGCACCAGTTCTAGAAGTTCAATTTCATTTGACTAAATTTCTGTAAACATCTCTGTTTTTGCTGCAAGAATTTTGTTGCATCTGAAGCACCCTCAAATGCACCTACTGAACACCCATCACTATCCCCGAGCTCTACGCCCTCTCTGATGCCCAGCAGCCTCCCCTCTATTACGCCCAGTGTTACTCCGTCTGCAAGTCCCAGTGATGCACCATCATCTCAGCAGAAATCGTCCTCCTTCATCCTCACGATCCCTAACGGACAGTGTCGAGATTCTGCAAACACTGGTTATAAATTTGTTCGCAGTTCTGGTCTTCCCACAATTGATGATTGCACCAGCTGGTGCATGCAGGGC
>JALLAY010001279.1:0-10910 GCA_036939635.1 Cyclotella baltica
CTGGGAGGAGTTTGTCCAACTGCCCAGTTCTAAATGCGTGGACACGGAGGCAGAGGATGAAAGACAAAAGCTTTCAGACGCAGTAAAAGTAAATTCCAACAGTGGAGCTTATGATGGAGACGTCATATGGTAAGGGTGAGGAAGGATAAGAAGAAAATTTTGTTCAAGGGTGTAATTTGTGGAATGTTTATGATTTGGATGCTGATGCTGACTTGGAATTGGCAAGGATAGCAATTGAAAAGGGTGACATGAAGCCGATTGGTCGAGCAGTTTGGATTAAACAAGTTGAACGGTTAGAATAGATTTTATTCCAAAGGTAAAGTAACCCAAAATATTCTCTTATATCTGTTGTCAGTTTTCTTATCAGTAGCTTTTTGGTGATTCTGAACAAGATTTTTGAGAGGGATCACAAACTTTTCTTTTTGACTTCGGATCATCCAGCCAACACGGATCTCACAAAAACCACAACCCTTGTGTACATATACTGACAAAAACAAAAATTCTGGTAAGAAGTCGCAGCACATGTGCTTGGCAACTTTAATTTACTAAACACTACCAGTAGCTATCACGGTAAACAAATGAAAACTATATACTTTTGTCATAAAATAGGATCATTTACATTTGGACTGTCTATGGTAACGGAGTGGATTAATAGTGATGTGCTTTGTATTGTTGCTGAGTCTATCATATGCATCAATTAGTTAATGTGATTATATTAATTAGTACTGGTAAAATAACAATGTGAGGGTAAACCTTGCTGTTGATAGTATGGTGGTTCACACATTAATCCGCAAACAAATTAAGTTGCTCTGAGGCCAATCAAATTTTTCTTAATAAATTAATAATAAGCCGCTTCAAAGGATATTGAGAACAGATTAATGTGTGAACCACGACAGTTTGTTGTAATTGACACTTTCGTAGCATTTTGCAATGATGCTGACTAATTTCCTTTTCGTCTCTTATTTTTGGTATACTGCATTCACCAGAACTGTTTCTGCAACAAAGAATAATAATGAGTGCAGAGCTTTATTTTCAAAAGTAGCAAATCCTCCATGCAATTGTCTAATCTTCTTTTCATTACAATCATGTCAAGCTTTACTCAACACTCTTTGAAGAGTTCAGAGAAACAGTATTTGTTCCCTGGTCTGCAATATTGATCAGCAGTGGCAAAATATCAATAGATTTTGCCACTCCTTTCATTAGGCAAATTTTGCTATGTCTCTCCTTTCTTTTTGCTGATTATGTTGTTCACCCCTGATCAAACATTACATGGCAGGAAATGTGGTCTCAATGCAGGTTAATGTTTTAGATTAGACTGAACTAGCTACTGTAAAAGCCGATGAATAAGAATCAGCTAGGGAGTACAATGCAATTCAGGTTGGAATACATATCTTTCCCATGGATTCCATCTGGTGGATGCCAAAGCTGTGGTAACAGTCCAATATCAATGCAATGGAATGATGGGCTTTGATTCCCTTTTTGTTCGTGTGATTCAATTCTACAAAAATGTCAAAGTCGTCCCTTCACTTTCCAACTTATTTCAATAATTTGCATTTTGATTAGGCCTTGTCTGTGCTTCTGGCATGGAGCAAAGGAAAGAAGCTACTAAACAGCACAAGATGCAAAAACCGAGTAAACAAGTTGTTGGGACGGGACTTTTCTAAACTAAAAACAATTTGAGAACATGAAAATTCCTATATGGTTGCAAGATTTAAAGAAGATTATCCCTGCGTCAAATTGCAGCTCGTTCAAAGAAAAAAGATGTAGAATACGCGGTCACACAGAATTGTACCTAGTGTAAACAAATGTTGTCTGTGATGTCGGCAGCATCAACAGTCTGCAGTGATGGATGTTCATTTTGCTTATATTGCAAGGGAGGTCTTTACAGCAGCAGTGGCTGCAGTTTTACAGCATGTGAAGCCTGATCAAACGGCAAAGCTCATGGTCGTTTTGTATTGTCGGATCTCAACTGTTGCAATTGAACATGATTTGGCAACACTGGACTGTGAGAAGGCATTGCTCAACTGTATATAAGTGTTGCTCAACTGTCGCACAGTCTTTTCACAGTTATTCTTCATTGCTGCAAAGTGGCGCACATCAGAGAAATAAATCTTCAAAATATGACATCTACATACACCCAAACTGACACACATCCAATTTTTTAAGTATATTTGCTGCCATCAGTCTCGTACTGGTTTCTACAGACAGGGTTCATGAATGGTAGGATCTAGCTTCATAACACTGTGAAGGATTTTGTCAATGTGTTTCTCTCAACATCGAGGAGTATCTACACCTTTGATATGGGAATAACACAGTGGCATGTACCGACCTTCACTTGATTCAAATGTCCGAGGCAGGAACAGAAACATGTTTGGGCCAATAGGCATTTGGCAGCTGGATTAAGGACCGGCTTACACTCAAGTTTGACTAAGGGAGCCCAAAACTAACAGTTGACCGAGAGAAGTCACACTTAGTATTAGACTTGGAATTTTAGCCCCTTCATGCACTTGGTATTTCTAATAAGCTTTTATTTTACCCCCTAAGGCCTTATTGTAATTGTTTCAGCTTTTGTTCTCATATCCTTTGCTTTCGCCAAAAGCTCGTTGACTTTCTGCTTTTCTGTGTTGGCCTTTGTAAGTGCTTCTTTGTCATTAGGCTTGGATTGTGCAGCTTGAAAGTGTTGTGCTGCAACCAATGCCAAGTTTTTTGCTTCCAGCAAATACTTTTTCTCAGCTTCAAGACATTCCTCTTTGCTCGCTGGGCCTTTTTGCGCTCCTGCTGGTTGGTTCTTCATTGAGAGATTATCTAGATAGCCAAAGCCCTTCTTTGCATTTTCTTTATATTGGTAGCCCTTTTCGCCGGGTGTTGTGGTTGCTGATGACTGTTTGGTAGAGAGATTATCAAGATAACCCCCAAATCTACTATCTTTGTAACCAGCCCAACCTGACATTGGTGCACCAGAACTTTTTGTATCTGCCTTTGGCATCGCAGGGACTTCTGCCAGTGGCTTTGGTTCGACTGTGGGTTTGGTTGCAGCAGCTTGTTGAGCCTTAGCAATAGCCTGGTCGTATGCAGTCATCGTCTTTGATGCAGATTTCACTTTTGTCAATGCGGTGGCCATACCAGAAGATACCTCTACTTTAGGAGCTTTTGGCGGGGCCGCCGCAACAGTAGGACTTGTAGGTGAAGAAGTTTGTTGCTCCAGCTTTGCAGTCGTGGTTCTTGCCGCGATGACAGGTGAAGGTGCATTAGCCACTGTTGCTATGTTTCTTCTTCTGCTGGTAAACTCACCAATTACAACATTGTTGCTAAGGATTGGTGTCCTCACAGTTCTCACACTTATACCAGGCGGTGTGGATAAACCATTCACATTCCTCCTCAGCAAATTTTCCGCTTGAATCTTGGTTGTCTGGATCTTGTCATTCTTGTGAACAAGTTCGTTCTTCACACTAGCCAATTGCTCAATCAAAGATGCGCGCTCTTTCAATAGTGTTTCGTATTCTGATGATGGGTTAGCCTTCAACTCCCGTTCAAGTCGTTGCAACTGCAAGTTGATTGTATCAATTTTATTGCACTGAGCAGAGATTGTCTCCTCTGCATTAGCCTTCCAACTAGACAATTTCTCCACTTCTGCCATGAGCCTATCTCTTTCAGAGGCAAAAGAGTTGACACTCACATTCAAACGAGACAATTCAGAATCTTTGTTGGTCAATGTTGCTTTCAGCTGGGATTCTTTTTCTGTCAATTTTCTCTCAAGATCTCTCAAGGATTGGGTCTTGGTTGTATCAGATTGCCGCACATTTGCTATTTCTCGTTTCAAACGCTCAACTTCCCGCTGCGCTAATGCTAGCTCGTCAGTTGCCTTTTTTAGACTGGCCTCGGAGCTATAGCGCACCGACTTGAATTCTGATATGTCTTGTGCCATTTTCTTGTTCGTTGTCTGTGCAACATTCAACTGAGCTTGGAGTCGACTGATTTCCTCACCACTGGCAGACAGGTCCTAGAAAAGTACATGTTGTATAAAATAAATGTGTAAAATCAAAAGCAATTGGCAAGAAATAGAATCAATGCTGAAACACACCTTCTTAAGTCTCTGAATCTCCCCGTCTTTACCAAACATTGATTCTTGCAGGCGCTCTAATTCCTTGATTCTAGCTGCCTTTCTAGCATCTTCTGCTTTCCCCTGTGCCAAATCACTCTGTAGTGACTGGATAGTTCGTTTGCTTTCTGCGATTGATTTTTCGGTGTTGGATTTATACTCCTCCAAACTAATTAGATCTGCTGACATTTTACTCATTGACCCAAGTCGTCTCTCAAGGTCAGATATTTTCTTTGTCTTGTCACTTAAATTGCTTTGGAGATCGCTGATTTCATCGGCCTTTGCCTTGGCATTCTGCTCAAGCTTTTTGATGAATTCTGTGTGTTTCGTTTGTTCCGTTTCCAACTTGGCAGTCAACTTCTGCACTGTGGCTAAATTGTCTTTATTTCCCTTCTCGAACTCTGTCTTTAATCTTTCCGCCTCTGCCTTCAGTGACGAAAACTCTTTGAGCTTTGCATCATTAACGGCTTTCATTTCTGCATTCAGAGTCTGCAAGCGTGCCACCTCCGGGACGAGTGTATTAACATCAACATTTCTCTCACGTAGACCATGCTTGAGGTTGCTGATTTCAGTGTCTTTTGTCTGTATACTCCCTTCAAGCGATTTGATTTTATCATCCTTGCCACGCAAGTCCCGTGTGAACCTTTCAATTACCGAACGTTTATCCTGTGCTTCTGCACGAAGTTTACTATCCATTTCTTCAAGCTTCTGTTTGTGCATATTTTTGGTACCAATAAGTTCTTGCTGGAGACGTGAAATCCTAGACTCTAGTTCATCTTTCTCCTTCTTTTGTTCCACCTACGAAATTGTTGAGGTGTTGATAAGGATGCATCTTGGCAACGTTATAGGCTAGAAAACACACGAAAGTTCAAGCTTACCTCTGCCTTTCGTTTCCACTCTTGGAGTTTATTGATCTCACTAGTCATGGTGGCCTTCTCTTTATTGATTGCATCTAGTCGCGACCTCAAATCAGTTGTTTCCTTGTTCAAGGTCTGAATCTTTGTGGTCAGGTTGGCAATATCATTTGTTTTAGATCTAATGTCCTTTTGAAGTGTGGCAATTGTATCTGATGATTGAGCTCGCATACCAACTTCCCGTTTGAGGCGATCCATCTATTACATAATGAAGTATGTCTGAATCAGCTGCATTCTCAAAACAAAAAATAACAATACCAATGTTTACTTACCTCTGCTGTTGCAGCCTGAAGTTGATTCGTTTTAGTCTTGATATCTGTCTCAGCATTTTGCTTCCACTTCTCCAATGATTGAATAGTCTTTGTCAATGTTTGTTGAGATTGCTCACTTGCGTTCAGCTTGGATTGCAATTCATTCATTTGAGTTGTATTGCTACTTATGTTTTTATTAATCATTGATAAACCTCTACTCCTCGAATTCAGCTCCTGCCTCAGCTTTGCAACTGTTTCTGGTGGATAGACACTTTGCAGACTATTCAAAACTTCTTCAATGCTTTGCGGAACCGTTCCTTGTATGCTAAAAGGTGCAGCACCAAACCCAGACGCTTGAGTAGTCTTTGCAGCTGCCTTGACGCGCTCCAGTTCCGCATTGAAGGATGCAGTTAAATCATCAATCTGTTTCTTATATGATGCATCAGAGTTTTTCAGCAAATCGCTCTTGAGCCTCAAGATTTCTGATGCATGAGCTTCTTTCATTGCTTGCATTTCTGATTGGATCTGCTGAACTTGTTTGTTCTGGCTGGTTTGCATCTGGGCTTCCTTGCTAGCCAGTTCTCGGGTTTTAGCACTCATCTCGTCCCTTATTTCATTCAATCTAGTTTGATGTGACTGCTCTAGAAGTTGGAGTTCATTTTCTAACTTCTTTACAAAACTTGCTTCCATCTGAGCCTTTGTCCTTTCAATTTCAGCTTGATGAGATGCTATAAGTAAACATGTCAACGTAGCACCATTATTAATTATGTGAAGAGGAAGTGCAATGTAGAAAAAAAAAAAAAAAAACACCTACCTTCCAATACTTCCATTCGTTCCTTCTCAGATGAGTTAGCATTCACCATCATACTTCTCCTCAACAACTCCAACTCCTTCTGATGTGCCTCTTTAAGTTTCTGAGTGGCATTATCAATTTCAGCAGTGCGTTGAATATTGGCCTGAGTCTGAAAACGTAAAGTTTCTGCAACTGATGCAGCTTTCATACTCCTCTTTAGATCCTCAACCTCGTTTTGATGTAACCGCGTGAGCTCAACAACTCGTTGATTGAGACTGATCTCAGCCTGGGCCATGAGTTCATTGCGAAGCTTGTCCATGGACCTTCTGTGTTCTTCTGCCACTCTGTTGAGTTCTCGCTGATGGTTTGCACTTGAGGATTGCGACATTTCTTCCCTTACTCTATTCAACTCCATTGCATGCCTCTGCTTCAAATTGTTCGTCAAGTTTTCGATTTCCAACCTCTTCTTTTGAGTTGTGTCTTTTTTGAGCTGCTCCATCTTATCGACATAGAACCGTTCAATATCCTTCTTCAAGGCTTCCATTTCACCAATGTGGGCCTGTTTCAGCTTTCTGATTTCAGTTGCCATTACTTGTTTGGATTGAAGATCCAAATCTGACTTGAGCCGTTCCATTTCTGCCTTTTGAGAGAAGACTTTAGTGCCTACATCTTGCTCAATTTCTCGCATTAGCTCTTGCCTGATACGTTCACGCTCTTGCTCTTGTTGCTGTCAATGCAACAGTAGGTGTGGCATTAGAAGGCCAATAAATTAAAGAGTCGGATAGCATAGCACGTTTAATACTCACCACTTGCAGCTGAGATACGGCCCGTTCTACCTCAATCTGACGCTGCCTCGCTGACTCCGTCTGAATATCCCTAATAGTAGTCGCAGCCGAAGCCTCCAAATCATCTCTCAACTTGGTTATCTCCCTAGCATGAAGTTGTGCTATCTTGAGGATTTCTTCTTCCAAACGAGCATCCGCGGCTACCTTTAGCTCCTCAATTTCCTTCCTGTGAGCTTCTTCCAGCTTCTTCAATTGCTCCGATTCAGTAAGATTGGCATTCGCCAAAATGTTACGCTTTACTTGTTCCATATCTTTCTGCTGCTCCATCTCAACCTCAGAAATCTTGGCCTGCATATCTGCCTCCATACTGGCCCGAGAATCTTGCTGCATCCTTTCCAATTGCTCTGCACTCTGCCTCTCCATATCATCTTTTAACTTATTAATAGCAGCTTCATGCTCGGAATTAAGCATCATGATAGCCTCCTCCAAATCTTTAGCCGCCTCACCAAAAAGCTCTGCACGCAATAACTCCATCTCGGCCTCATGATTTAATCTCATTGCCTCCATTGCCTGCGATTCAGAGACATTTACCAAAGCTTCACCTTTTAACCTTTCAATTTCTCGTTCATGCTCTCTTTTCAATGACGAAATGGAACGTTCTACCTCCCATTGGAGTTTATCTGATGCCTCCTTTTGAGATTTTGTCATTTCCGCGGCATGGCCAGATTGAAGGCTTTGGAGTTGCCATTTGTGTGCTGCTTCCATTTCTTGGAGTTTTGTTTCAAGTTCTTTGGTGGCAGATGCTTCCATGTCGGATTTGATTTGTTCTAGAGCCTTTTTGTGTGAGGCTTCCAGTTCTTGGAGTTTGGTTGATTGATCGTCGGTGGCAACTTTTGCCAGTTCCTCTTTCAGTGTGTTTACTTCCTGAGCATGTTCTTCCTTTAGATTGTTGATAACCAATTCCATCTCTCTTACACGTTCATCAACACCCCCCACATCGTTAAACTGACCCATGTTGTCAAACTGTGGAGGAGGAATACCGCCACCACCATTCCATTGCATCTCCCTCTCCATCATCTCCATCTCATATCCATGTCTTTCCTCCATCGCCCTCAATTCATTCTCAAGTCTTGTATTAGCCTCCATCTCCATTTGAGACTTGACACGTTCCAATTCCTCCTTGTGTTTAGTTACCAATTCTTTCAACTGGTCGGATGTAGACTTGTCAGCTATGGACATCATTTCTGATTTAAGACGTTCGATTTCTGTTTCGTATTTGAGTTTGAGGTTGGATAGCTCTTTGTCTACATCTCTTGGAGGTGGTTTGCTCTCAGCGACAGGTTTCTCGGCGACTAGTGGTCCATACCTTTGACCTTGATTAGCTGAGGCAGCGGGACCCTTTTTAAGTAAATTATTCAACCTTTGCTCCTCGCGAATATTCGAAGAAGTCTTGGTGAATGGTCTTGAGGTCTGGCCGAAGAAGGCATCAGGCTTTTCAGATGGACCACCAACAGCACCGCCACCAACGGCATTGCCGCCACCACTCTTGACACCCAAACCACCAAGCCTACCCAATTCCCTTCCAACTCTCTCTGCCTCACTACCACCACCAGCACCAGCAGCAGCCCTTCTCTTCTTCAACCTCTCTTCCAACGTCATACCACTTCCATTCCCCCTAACACCATCCATAACACCCCTCTCAGCATTCCTCCTCCTCTCCTCCCTCCTCCTCCGTTCATTCTCCAACTGCACCTCCCATTGTCGCGCGGCATATTGAGCTTCATTAATTTCATCCGAGGTTGTTTGTGCCGAACGTTGAAGAGAGGCTTTTTCGGCGTTTATTGCCGAGGTCCAAGCGCGTTGGGCTAGGAGTGTGGCTTGGGAGGCGGTTAGGGGTGGTCCTCTTGTGGGGTTGGGGCGTTGGGATTCGGCTTCGTAGTCTATTTGGAGGGGTGGTGCTGGAGGAATTTCAGGTTGGATGGGTGGTTCGTTTGTATCAATGGGTGGTCTGCCACGTGCAAACTTGTTGATTCTGTCATTAGAGGGCTGTTGAATGGGGTCTTGAGTAAACTTGTTAGCCCTGCCATCAGCCGTGATCATGGGTTCATTCCCTCTGTTGTTATTATCAATAGAAGGACCATCAACAGGAGGCCTACTACGTGCAAACTTATTAGCCCTTCCATCAGACATGTCCATCTCCATCTTCTTTTTATAAACTGGATTCTTCTCAAACTTATTCACATTGATAATGGTTGCGTCTCGTACCCCATTCTTGTCAGCCTCCATCCCTTCATTACTGACACTACCACCATCACCAGTATTCAAATCATCTTCATTAAGCCCCTCCAAACTGGCATCATACCCCCTCCTCAACCCATCATCACTAAGCACCATCCAAGCCCTAGAAATGTCATTAAACACACGCTGTCCCTCCTCTGCATCCCCACCGCGTTTTGACACGGCATCGGGATGGTATTGCTTGGCTAGGTTTAGATAGGATCGTTTGATTTCATCTCGGGTGGCGGTGGGTGGTATGGATAGGATTTGGTAGAGTGTCGGCTTGGAGGCATTTTTGTTTGTAGGTTCTTGGTCTGAGTTGATTGTGAATGATGGTGTTTCTGTTTGGCCTCGCTGTGCGAATTTATTACCATTGCCTGCTCCTTCTCCACCACTTCCACCCTGACCACTATTACCAACACTATTTTGATTACTCACACTACCACCATTCAAATCGCCAAACATGGCCTCATCAGGCCTCTCCCACAAACTCTCACCCGTAACATGATTAAAATAATAAACCCTACCATATCGTTCGTCATTGTACGCTGCCCATTCTCCTTCTATGCTCAATGGACGGGGTGATGAGAATAGACATGAGCGGGGATTTATTGTTTGTGGTGATGTGTTGATTTTGAAACGGGGAATGGACCAGGCGTCAGTGGTTTGGAGTAGGAGTGATAGCGCTGTGGTTAGGAAGATTAGTCCTCCGGTGCTTTTGTAGGCTGTCATTATTTGTGTTATGAGTTGATTATGGTTATTGATTAACAGTTTGTTGCCGTTTAGGATAGTAGGATAGAGCCATCAGTTGTCGTCATGGTGGCATTTTTGATGGCCGATTTGTGATTGTGATGGATTTGGATTTTCGTGCGCATGACGTGATTACCTTTTGTGAATCGAATTCAGAACAGATGGAGATTTATTTCATATGCATTGTAACTAAAGATATCCAATGTGATGGGAAATTTTTTGACATTTAGAGGTAATTGACATCTGCAAAGACACTATGGCCACCAGTCTTCTTGAGGGTCTTCATGTAGGTGGGCTCACACTTAATCACACAAACACTGCAAGCAAAGGGCTAGCTTTGGTAAGTATTGCACCTACCTACTCAGTTTGTCCTAACCTCCAAATTAATCTTCACTGAAATATTGTACTTTGAAAATAGGGTGGATTTACAGTGTAAATTAAGACAACATGATACAATTTAGAATACAGAGTTCATTGGTTGTAACGCGTGTTTCAGCACAGAATTTGAGGGCTTGTAGATAATTTGTACGTTTAAATAAAAGTGTCAAATATTATTAGATATCAATTCAAATTGATAATGATGATGCTGACATGCATGCTAATGAACATTCCTCAAAGATTGCTGTGATTTGAAAAAATAGCAGTGCCTGTCATTTCTGATGAGAGCCTTCTGCAGTAATTTGTAGATTATTGAGTGTAAGTAGCATTGATTCAAGGGCGGCAAATAAACATGATGCTCATACTATCTTGCATCATGAAAATTTGTACATGGCATTAAAACAGTGGAGATGGCACAATGGAAACAGATTTAATGCAGCTGATTTTAATTGTCGATTTCAAGGTATATAAGCACATATTTTTCATTCAATACGACTGTTTACTTAGAGTGATTATCCGCAAGATGTAACTACTAACATTATTGACCTGTTCACTGGTAAGCCTAAGTACATTGCAATTTTCACATTGTGGGGGTATTTCAACCAAATGGAGGCTGAAGTGGGATGATATTGGAGGCATTATGAGGTTAGGTGTGATGTTGTA
>JALLAY010001280.1:0-10901 GCA_036939635.1 Cyclotella baltica
TTGTTTAATTCCAAGCCAAGCCTGCAAAGCCATAGCAATAGCACCTTCAATTTTGGGTTTCAGAGTAGTCCCAATAGTACTGCTGAACAGGTTCCCGGTCCTATAATTGTGAATGGTCACGGAGTTGGGGGTCAAATTTGCCTTAATCAATTCCAACTTGCTTTAAATGTTGTAAACTTGCTTTAAATGCTGTATCTCGGCTTCTAGTGGTCCGTTTGGCCTGGTTTTTTGACTGTATATGTCAGCTACACTCTCTGGGCTGTCCTATGACCCATCATGCATAGCTAGATTCCATCCTAACTTGAAGATATATTAGTTTTTTTACAACTATCATCAAAAATGCAATTTGTATGGCAAAAGCAAGACAGCACATCTTGCATGAGAACGGCATATGTACCCAACAAACTGTAGCATAAAACATGTTATTGGATAACTCTTGGCTCTTGCTCTATACTTTCACATAGCAATAATTATTTTAACCAAAAAATCATTTTGAAAAATATCCATTTTTACTAGGCAAAGGTAGTGTGGGATTGAATTGCTATCGGAATTGATTAATGATTACCTCTACTTCTTCCCATACCTATTACTCATTACTCATCTGATTTATGTACATCAACTCGTAACTCTTACTTTAATTAACAGTAACAGTAGCTAATGTCTTCAGATTGTACAAACATTTTTTCAAAATACAGAAGCTGAAACCGTCAACTTATAGAAGCTAATGCAGTCCGATTTCAGAAGCTAGCACGCCAGATTGTAGAAGCTATCACTGGCAATCTTAATTTTATAACTATCTCCCTATCACACAACCGTACAAAGCTTTTGTCATTGATTGTTACTTTTTCATACTATGCTATTACCATTAAAAATAGATATCTGACCAATATTGGTCGGTTATTGCTGTATCGTCGGTGGTTGTAACTATCTGTGCTTCAGTTCAATGCATGGATGTTTGTTTCAAACCGTGTGGGTTTTTTCTTTGTTCATTCTGTGTGTAATCTATAGTTGAGTCTGTTTGCCAGGGGTTACAGCTCCTTTGGTTGGTTGGTTGTTTATTCATTCCCTGGAAGGTTGCTCCCAACCAATGCAAGAATGCCTCAGCAGGTGCTTGTGGAGAGAAACTATCCCTCAAAGAAGTCGCCCGTCAAAAAGTGACATTGTATATTTTTGCAGGTTGGATCAGGTCACAGAATAAACGACAGCAATACCCCTTTTCCCAAAAGAGATGTTAACCTCCACACAGTGTTTCAAAAAAGTTCAACTCAGAAGTTTGAGTTAGCAAGTTCCATGTCAACATTGAAGCTAGATGTGATAGAGTTAAAAATATTTTTTTAAGTTGAAGTTAGCCATCATTGGACAGCTTTGCATAACAGTGTAAAAAATACATGGATGCAGAAAGAAAAAGAAATGATTTCTGCGCAGTACGGTAAAATGCCTAAATTGTAAATTGCTAATTACCATAAAAGAGGTGAAAACTGAATTGGAAAATGTACTATTCTAATCATCAAATCAGACTGAGTTTGATCTAACAATAAGATGTGAAGTATTCCATCATGCTAAATGTAATTTTTGTACACCACCAAACTCTCACATCAAACCATTAGAGAAAATCATTCTAACATGAACACCAATCTCATCAGCCGTAAATAATAATAATCTAATATACAAAATACAAACCCCAAACCAACACTCCTCTCACAAATAAAAACATTAATCAGCCATCAATCTCTTTGCATCCAACTCAGCACCCAAAAGCGTATGCATAACAAGCGTAGGAGGTTTTTTACCCCTCCCCCCCTTTCTTTTTGTTGGTGTATCTTCTTCCTTCTTCACTCCTACGGCACTGTTACTACCAGAGGTCTTGGATCCAATCTTCTCCATCTGAGCATCATGCTGCATCCCCCTCCCGGTGCGTTTGTGATGTAATTCCATCCCAGAGCGGGCAAGGTGTTCCATTAGAGAGACGTCGGGTAGGGCGTTGTGTGCTACGGGGAGGGGTGGGAGGATTATCGAATTATTTTGAGAAATTGTCGTGGAATTTTCATCGTTGATGGAAGAGGGGGTGGATTGTTCATCTTCCAAACAACGACTGCGGTCGAATCTACGTCCCAATCCGACCAAACGTGCGTGAGCTAGGAGAAGGTAGGAGGAGGCGGCGCGGAGACGGCCGAGGCATTGGGCTTCGGATGCGGCTTGGAGTAAATCGTTGGCTTCGTTGATTATTTCGTCGATGAAGGATGCTCCGGGTGATTCGTTTTGTTTTGGGGGGTCGTTGGGTTTGAAGGGGGCGGGCTTTGTGTTTTTTGGGGCTTTTGGTTGGACGGTTTTGGGCCAGGCTGGCTTGACTGCTGCTGCGTTTGGGGGAGGGGCGATTTTATTTCCGATGGGTGTAGCAATCTTTGCGGGTTTCTTATGAGGGGGCTGCTGGACAGCTACGGCTGGGAGCGGGGGAGCAGAATTATTCTTGACTACGAATGATTTCAATTCGCCAACGGCTTTGGCTAATAATGCGTTCTGTGGCGCAACGGCATTGGCGCTTTCGTCTCTTTTGCGCTTTGACGTGCTGGATGACATGGTTCGAAAGTTTTTTGCTCAGTGATTATTGATCCTGTAAAGATGTATATGCTTGATGGAACTGTGTGTACGGATTGTACGGATTGTACGGATTCAGAATTCAGAGCGTTGCGGAGGTCGTGGCGTCATGGCGTTGAGTGTTTCGGGTTGTTGGTTGTTGGGTGGCTGGGCAAGGTTGGGTAGGTACGAAGTTCGAACAATCCGAACTTCGCAAACTTTGGTTGTAGTTGTACTTCTAAAGTTGAATCTTGTCGTATTCATTTTCCTTGCACCGCTCCAACATATTTTCTCACATCTGTCTCACCATGGTGGCCAATTCCATGCTCTCTAGCACCTAAGGCATCTATCAACCAGCCATTACCAATGTAAATTTTTAAACCCAACCACTGAATTTTCAAACCATTTTCGCACATTTCAAAAGTTAGATTGAACACAAAATAGCTTAAGTAATTTAGTGACGATTTGCACTAGTGTGTGATATGAAATCGCTGAACGGATATTTTGAGAAGCTACACATTGATCGAGGCATAGATAATATAAAATGCATTTTAATATAACTAGTGATTGTTAGTCTGGGTCTAAAAATTTAGAATGGTATGGCTTGCTAACAACAAATAGAATCGATTTAGGGTGTGGTACTTGTAATTGTAATATTAAGAGCAAATTGCAAAAGAGCTACAAGCTATGCACACAATAATAATTTGATGTTTTAGAATTTTACGCATCTATCCTGGCTCCTAATCATGTTGACCAATTAGGGAATTTTACCTGTAGCATTGAATGACAAAAAATCTACAAAGCATCTTGTGGAACAATTCAAAGCTGACTATACCTGCATGTCTTGGACTCTGAGCATCAGCAGGCCACATTGATTATGGTAACAGCAACATCTTTTAAATTGAATTGAAATGAGAGGCACTTGTTTTATCAGCAGTCAAGGGAGGCCTAGACCCAGACGCAGACGGCTCAACTTTATTACCCCTCCACGCCCCAATCTCTCTGTTTGACACCTCCACATCCAACAAACACCACAATCAAATTTCCATCTAATGGCACAACAGAAGGATAAAAGATCTTTTAGGTGCCATATTCTTTTAACGACAATCAAACATGGCAAAAGTTATAGTTATAGGGATGTGTAGCTATTGTAATCTTATGCATTGCAATTGATTTTTTTAATAGGAACGGTTTCATATCATTTCACATCTAATACTACTTGCAACTATGTGATATTCCCTCATACTATGGTCAAAATTAACCGTCTTAATCAAGTGAAATGGCACTTGTGGATTAACTTTATGAGAGCTTCTAGAAATATGGCCATATGGAGGCCAAAGAGATTTTTGATAGCAAAGTCAAAAATAATTCCAAGGCAGTCAAAGAACTAAAGATTAACATTGTCAGCCATGAGGAGGAGGCTTTTGAAGATAACTCTCTGGAAGATATTTGCACGGTCCAAGTCCTTTCACTCACTGAGTCTATTATTGGTGAAGTTATGTTTAAAATGCTCCAAGCAGATGGATCAGTCTTGAAAGATTCACCTCGGGCAAAAATGCTTACCAAGGTCAAGATAGATCATCACATTGTGGAAAAGTTTTGTTAGTTTTATTTAAATCTTTTAGTGATGTGACTTTCTAATTCTAACTTTGTTCATCTTTAGGATAGTAAGGGGCAGAGGTAAATCACTTTTGATGAACCGCCAAGATCCAGAGTTCAAACGCCGGTTTGGTCGTTGGTGAACATCTCTCCAAGGAGGGAACAGCAGCTCATGAAGAATTGGAACCTCAAAAAAGAATGAGAATCTACCGGAAATTTTCCCTGAAGACCATCCGACCTTGTGAACAGGAATCCGGAACAATCAGAGGTCTGTATGATTGTGGGTTTGTCACTCCGAAAGAAGTGGCGAGACAGCTCAAGTATCTGGAAGGGAGTAATCCTGGGCGGAGGTGCTGCATAGCAATGTGTGTAGTGGCCTGACTCATGAGAGCGGATGCTGGTGGTGCTTTACACTGCTTAAGGTTTCACGGGCATTGAGATAGTTGACTACACTAGGGGCTTTCTTCATTTCACGCTAGCAAAAAAGTGATGGTGATGAGATCTTGGGGGATCAACCGACCCCCTATGCCACCCCAACAAGGGGTTGCACATATGTCAGATTCTAGCAGTCTATAAGGAGGAGTTGGTAACCATCCGGCCTCCCAAAAGTTATAACTCATTCTTATTCAAAGGGAATTGTCCAAAATCTAAGTATATATCAACTCGACAGCATATTTTGAGGAATGATGAGCCTCGAGAGGACTCTCAACTCATAAAGCAAAATAGAATGACAAGTGAATCATCTCGGCCAACATGGGAGCATCTTGTTTGGGTTCGTCTTATGAAGATAAGGACACAACAAAAATGTTGGGTGGCAACACACAGCAGAAACAATTAGCATCTGCAACCAATTTAATCTTTGGATTGTGAGATGTTGTAAAGTGGTGGTCTGCATAAATAGGAGCTGACTTTCCATGTAGGTTGGCTCTGGTGTGGATAGACTTGTCCGGGAACCCTTAAAAAGTTTCCCTTGTTATGGTTCGTGATCCTGCAAAGCAACTTAACCTGAGTTGGGTAACTATAGATGGGAGATTAGTTTTGCCGATTTTGGATTTTAGTCTAGCCTACCATTGAAGCAAGAGATGAAGTCTTCTCATGATTGAAGTAACTAAAGTTGGGGATGGCGACTAGATGTTTCGCAAAGCCAACTTCTTAAAGCCTGGGGAGCTTGCTTTCCTTGCCTTGCAATCTCAATTGTTGCCGGTTAAGATGCAAGTAAAGATTTTCGTTTCATAATAACTTAGTTTGTCTTTTATTTTGCAAGTTTATTTCAGTTTGGAATCAAGTCTTGTATACTTGTGCAATGTTCAAGAGAAACAATAGAGGTACAAGCTTGACCAAGAGGGTTCAGATACCAAACCAAGTTAGGGTTAGACTTGTCTTTGGCGCTACTAAATAGTTCTAGGTCCACAGAAGTGTACAACACATAAAAGGCTCAGTAACTTTATCTACACGTATAAAATTTCTAACCCATTACCAAAGAATATCTATGACAGGTATATTGACCAAAACCAACCGCCACTCACTGTGATCATTGGAAGTCAGTCAAACACAAACCCTACCATGTCTGAGCGACCCTCTTCACAAGAAGTAGCACTTGCCTGCATACCTCTCGTGATTGATGCTCTGGCCACAGTCCGTCATTCCTCCAGCAAGCTCCGCAAGTTTGTGTGCCAATTGGGTTGGAGCTGGAAGCTTGATGGGGCCAGTCCAATTTGGGTAATCATGGCAAAGCGCCCTAAAGTAAACGTGTCGAGAAAGTCAGATGTAATATACAAAACATGAGGACAATCCAAATAGAAAAACTTACCAAGTCAATTGTGTTGGAGACACGTCCTTCAAGGCAGCATCAGTTTCTGCGACAATGAAACGTGCTGGCTTGGGAGTGGAGTAGGGGGGACAAGTCCCATTGATGTAGAACGTGTTATATGCAGGCCCCTGAAGATCAGTTACAAGAGCTCCACATGGAAGTTTTTCACCCTTGTCTGTGAGAAACTTGGTGTTGATTCGCTTTTGGCAGACAATGTAAGCAAGAGGGCAGTCAGCTTTGGCCTCGCTAGCTCCAACAACCCCTCCATTCAAAGCTTTTTTGACTGCAGGAATCTCTTCATTGGCAACATCTTTGATAGTGTTCTCACCCACACCGTCACGCCAGATGAAACAGGACCCAGGAGTTACATTGAATGTTTTCAAAGCATTTGCCACACACCTATTCATGACAGTGTCCAACTTCATCTCCTGGCCAGCATCCCTGGCTTCTGTTTCACAGTACATTTCCACCTTTGAGTTGGGCCCTGCCGTGTGCTCACGAACGATACTAACAATCACAGCAGCAACAGATTGTTTCGCAGTACGTTTACCGGCCTTGGGGTCAAATTTCCTCGGAGCATGGAATACATCTGGACGTAGCAACAAGAGATAAGAAACAAAGAATAAACTTGAAGGTGGGGGTAAAATAGAATTCACAAGTCAAACCTGCAACTCACCTACTCCCTATTGACAAATTCATTCATAAATACATGAAGCAAATGAAGGAAAAATTGTGAAGGAATCATGGGTAAATTAAACACGAGCACAAACTAATCACAAGCTCACCACAAACACCGCTGGAAGAGGAATACTCTTTGGAATATCAACCCACCAAACACGGCAACCACATTTGCTTAGAATTTGCCTTGCCACACCAGAAAGAATGGTTTGGGACTTCTTAAAATCTCGTGGATTGTCATGGTTGTACGTGGCAAAGTTAACAAACTGGGATAGGAATCCACCTGCACCAAGGTATTGTTTGATAACGCTGTAGGCAGGATCAGTTGATTGACCTCGAGGGGGTCTCGATAGATCGATGATGAATGGGTCTGAAAAGAGGGGGGTGCAACAAAGAAAATGATGCATCAGGCTGTGTACAACAGAAAAATGTGATCATGATCAACAGTGAAGTGCGATAAACGTACTGTCCGGAGCCTTCTTCCCGCTGAACTGCTTCTCAACAACCCCCCAATGCTGTGCATTATCCCCAGCCTCGATCACTTGAAAGGGCCTTTCTTCAAGACGATAACTTGCATTCATGCTATTGGTTAGTTTCTTGATAGAATCGTAAACAGTCATATAGTTCCTGAGACTCCTGTGATATACCAAAATGACATTCAGAGAGACAGCTTGATTGGGGTTCACTTTGTAGTTAGCCTTGGAAACTGAAAAAATAGGTGTCAATTAAATTAGAAATGTTCACCTCAACCATAACATATATATAAGTAAAAGTTAACACAATCATATCGAATAACTCACTCTGAGGAGCCCACATTCCCCCGGCGCTCTCAGGAATCTTCACCCCCGCCGCAGTGATGATTGGCAATGCCATCTTGGTAACTTTAACCTTGATTCTTTCGTCTTTGAGTACAAACCCCAAGGATGGCATGAGTTCCTTTGCTCCAGGAGTGAGGAAGTGACGTATTTCTTCAATGGCTTCGTGGCGAACATCTGTGGGCATGTGACAAAAACAAAAGTAAGTGATGAAGTGATTAAGCAACGAAATGGGAGCAAGCCTGAGAGATGTTTAAACCAAATAACTTACCTGGAGTCCAACTGGCAATCATGGGCAACTTGGACTTAATGGACACATCCAACTCATTTGCACAAACCAACTCTGCTGGCAAAAAGATACTCTTCTGATTCCTTCCCATTACCTCCACCATAGGACAAGCATTTGGGTACTTCAGCTCCAAAGGCGTCTTCTTTTGCTTAAAGTAATCTGCATGAGATATCTTTTTCCCGGGAATGGGAAGCGAAGCTGGGGAGTGGTTAAACATCAAGTCTTTAACAGAGTAACACTTTTTATCGTACATTGTAATGACTACTTCGTTGCAGAACTTCTTCTTCCAGTCTTTTTGTTCCGAATCCTTATATTTCTTTTCCTCGGGATTTGCCCCACCACTCATGACATCTAGCAGACTCGTGGTTCGAATGACCTTGGCTCGAAGGTCAACAGTGAGGCCTAGGGAGCACTTGGTGTTGGGATTTGGGTCAGATTTGTGCAGGCCAAATTCACATGTGTATGCTTTGTACACTCGGACGCCTAGGGGGCGACCATCTTTGCCTGTGGGTTCAGTGAAAGAGTTGGGGTCGATGTGCTCGCGTCCCCTAAGATAAAGTGCATAAGTGAGTAAGAGATTTGAAAGTCAATTAAATAGACACAAGATATGTAACAATATGTAACACATATAATGTAAACACAGAGAAAGAAGAAAACAAGGATACGGGCAAGCAAAAAAGAAAAAATACTAGATGGATGAATGTAGCAAAACGATATTAAGTCAAAATGTAAGACACAAAGCAAAGCTCATTACAGACTAATAATATAAAGCGACAGTCCTTGAAACAATGCAACACCAGAATAGATAAGACAAGCAGCTATCAAAAGATATAAATAGAAACGATCATTATAAGCACGATTGCAAACACAGTAAACGCAAAGTGCATAACATAAACAAATATAACAAAGAATGTGATACGATAAATGCAAAGCCCACAAAATTTAACTGCGAAAAAGACTCAGCAAATCAACAAACAAAGAAATCAAGTAACCATTTACTCACCAATGCTTCATTTTCTCCCCCAGCGCCCTCTTTAAAACCAAATTAGCATACTGCAAAAACAACTCCCGGTTCGCCACAACAGCCTCCCCCCTCCCCTCAGCAATCACCGGCGCATGTCCCGTAGACTTACAATGCGTCAACATCCCCTGCTCACTCGTAAAAACCTTGTTACAATTGGCACACCTCCAATCAAGAGTCAATTCCGGAACTTGTGATTCCATCGACTGCGGTAGCGGCGTGGTGATTACTTCCTTTGGGGGAGAATAGACAGTGACATCGGTAATTGTCATGGCATCCCCATTGTCACTAGTTAGTGCCTCTCCTGCGCCTACTAAAGGAAACCCCCCGGGAACTATATCAATAGGCAATGCTCTAGAGCTAAAGATGACGGAATTCTCAAAGAATAAAATTCTCTTCCATTCCTTCACCTCTGCCTCGCTCTGACCGAGACGATCCATCAGTCCTCCCTTGTGAAACAGTGCATAATTGAATAAATATCCACGGCGGGATCGTGAGTCAATTTGCTTTCCATCGCGTGATTTGGCGTCAATGCCATAAACGTGAAACTGCAGCAGGGGGGAGATTTGACACGAGATGACATTGGAAGAGGCGACGGGAGGACAGGGCGGTTCGGGACCGCGTCCTTTTCCTTTGCCACGGCCTTCTCTGCCACCGCTGCGTCCTCGTCCTCCTGCGTCTCGACCGCGTCCTCCGCCTTGTCGTTGATCGAATTGACCTTTTTTGCCCCCCTGTGAGTCGAAACGACCTCCTTTTCCACTGTACGAGTCAACCCGACCTCCTTTGTCTAGCTGCGAGTCAAAACGACCTCCTTTCTCTCCCTTCTCGAAGCGACCTCCTCCTTCTGCTTTCCCACCGCCGCCCCGTCCGCCACGGCCACGTCCTCCACGACCGCGGCCGGAACGACCGCCTCCTCTTCCTCCTCCGCCGCTGCGTCCTCTGCCTCCTTTTCCTGACATGGTTTCGATTGGTTTTGTTCGATTCTCTAGTGTTGTTGCGCTGTTGTTGTTGCTGTTGTTGTCGTGTGTTTTTTATGGCGTAAATCCGTGAAGCAAAATCGTGATACGAAACACGAAACACGAACGAATTCGAGCTACTTTCCAATTCAACAACAACAAATCGACAACTTCAACTTTAGATTGAAGTAGGAAGGATACCACAAAAATGGGTGGTTTTCAACAACCCCGTTTGTGTAAAAAACACTACTAGCCATTCTGCTACCCAATACCAACACAATCATCAATAATTAATGTGTGATGCCGTTTGGCAGGATATCATTTTCATGCCCACGGATCTGAGGTCCTACCTCTATTATCTCAGCCAGACTGTTGCGCCCTACACTTAGGTTGCAGCGAAGGAGCCACTCCAAAGAGCAATAGTGTCATAACACGACGGCGGCTCAACAGATGACAGGAGTATGAAGGTGAGGGTTCTCAGGCCCTCTCAATCTCGTGTCATTGGCCGATGGATTCATCCATCAAGGTCAAAGCCATAGCAGTGGTGGTGATTGTTTCCACCTACAGCCGTTGTAACCGTGGGTGCCCCACCAGCACCAGCCTTTTATCTGTCACCACCTTTATAATACTACTATATGCTTGAATTCATTGCACAGCATTTAACCAAACAATCTCACATGTGAAACAAGTGGTCATTGGAGACAATCTTACCTTCCTTAGGGTAAATGACATGGAGAATGTCTTGTGGTTCTCACTTAAGTTATTGTCCATGATGAAGAATTTTGATAAGTCTTACAGGAATTTCTAGACTAATTTAAACGACCATACCTTCCCGAGTGTCTGAACATCTGCTCGGCGTACGTGATACAGAGGAATCCAAGTGGAAAGAGAAGTCATTGGGGTAAGAGAAGGCAAAGCAGTTCCATCACTCCATTTTGCAGCTGCTGTTAATATTTCCACACAAGCCCAAAGGGACATGCAGGCAATGGTGATATTTTTTGACCACCAGAGTGAGAAGATCAGATGAGAACAATTGGGATCATAGGTTAATAAAGACAGAACGGGTGGTGTCAGTGCTTTAGCTACTAACAAGCACCTGGGTTTAGTAAAAATCACCGCCAGAGACAAACGTCACCGAACCTAGGTTCAGTGGCCGGAA
>JALLAY010001281.1:0-10878 GCA_036939635.1 Cyclotella baltica
AACCGTCATGTCCGCCGTATCCTAGGCATGAACATGCATCTAGTGGAGAAGTATCGGATCAAAATTGAAGAAATGAGACGGCGTTTTAATGACATTCCCAGTATGTCAATGCTGATTGATATCAGAAGGATGCAATTTTTGGGTAAACTCCTCAGAGGTCCAGTTGACTCACCTTCCAGGCAACTCTTGATTGGTTTTGTTGATAACCCAAGAATGCCTGGAAGGCCAATCTTTTGCAACAGGCTAGCTATGTTAGAAAGCCTCCAAAGATTCATGGAGATGGTCATTGGTATTCACATTGACCGTTTTGGATCTTACAAAAACTTCTATTTGGATGCTCTTGATGAGCTGTTTTGGAGAAAGACCCTGGAGCACATAAAGGACCAAAAAAAATTCCAGTGCCCGAAAGGCCAAACCCTGAGGCTGGTTTCAATCGAAGGAGGTCTGGATGTAATAGGCGAGATGGTCAAGCATCTCCCCCACCATCTCCAAGACAATTCCCATCAAAAAGCCCCCCAAGAGCTCCTCCAAGTCCTCCTCCTGCAAGGTCGCTCCCAGAGGACCCCAAAACAACAGAGACAGGAACATCTTTCATAGATAGTACGACCCTGTCAGGGTAGGAGAAACTCTATTTGAAACTCTGAAAATCCTTGGATTGGGTTATGCAGCAACATACTCAAGAACTTGGCATCTGGATCAGCACAACTCTGCAAGAATGGGAAACACAGATAACAAAGCAAAACAATTCTTTCAACTCATCAACAATTCCCATGAATTCTTGAAGACCTTAGCTGGGAATGTCATGTGTCCCCGTCAACAATTTTTACTCTCAAAAGACACGACATATGGCACATCTTGACATGTCATATGACATGTCACACATGTCACGTCGCTGTCACGTCATATGAACTTCTTCGTGACATGCAAATCTCATTGGCTTGGTGACATAAGCAAAGAATCAATAGGCTCACACTCACTTTAAGGTCACCTTACAGTTTTATTCATGCATTTTTAATGGTTTACATCACATCAACCATGTTTTTGAACATATTCAAAGGAAGCTTTATATGCATTTAACTATCTAACCTCCTTGCAGCAGGTATGAGGACAATAAACCCACAACACCTGCCAGCAGATCACCCCAGCAAGCTAGAACTGCTCATGACATCATATGACAAGTGACTCAGCCTCTAGATACATGGCACCCAGTCACGATGTCATGTCATATTGGGGTTGAATCAATATGGAAGGGACATATGACATGACGCGACACGTCACATGACATGTCCTTGACATTCCCAGCTAAGCCACCAGAGACAACAAGTATAATAACATAAAATTGGCCGTGCTCTCCATTGGTTCATCATAAAACGGTCCTGGAATTATCCAAATATTCTAGACTGTCAAGTTCAAGTTTACTCCAAACCATTTTAAAATGTTAGAATTATCAGCTGTGATCAAGCAGAGCACTAACAGCTTGCAGACTTTTTGTCCCTCCCATAACAAAATCAGCTTGCTCTTCCAAATTCCAAAGCAATGATCTCTCATCACAGCAAGTACATTCAATTGTATCATCATAGGATGGTCCTGGCCACCTACGGTCAGGCTGTTGAGCATGTCCAAAACACTTGTGCTAGTTGGACATCAAACACTCATTGAACCAGGCTGTTCTATGTAAATCCTACTGTCACGATCGTTCAAAACTCCTCAAGAAAATAGAATTAAAATGTGACATTAAAAATAAGCATCTTCAGTAGCCTACAACAAATAGTGCTCCGAACCAACTCATCTCCCACAATGCAGTATTGTACTCTTCATCATAAGTTTTTTCTACAATTGCCCCACATCTAACCACAAATCACTTCTACAATACAGTTCCTTAGCATGAAATACAGCTAAATTTTGTGCCTCAAATAATCAAACCATCTCATTTCAATTTAACGAACAATGGGATAGACCCTCTTAGTAGAGGAGCAATAGAAGATGATCCGAACAGCTTCTCATTTCGATTCGTTCATCTACATCAAAAACTAGTCAACGGAAATTAGCAAGTCAACTAACATTTGCAGTCCAAATATAGGTTGTGATCTTGGTCTTGGTGACTTGTATCCTTTAACAATCAAGCTTTCCAAGCGAGGATACATACACAACATTGGGCAACCGGGAGATCAGGCTCCCCACAAATTTCAAGATGATGAAGTTTTTGGTTGTTTTTGGCGTGCCTACCATCAAAATGATCGTTTTTTCAAGGGGAATTCAAATCTTCATGAGTCCAGAACTATAATTCAAGTTTTAAAAAATCTTGCTTTTTTGGCTAATTTTCATGCGCACTGTATGGCATTTTTGGCGAATTTTAGAAGCTCTAAGATGTTCTTTCATCGACAAAAATATCTTACCTTTAAATGACTTAATATTATAATGAAATTTTTTCAAGAATACATCGGGTAAAAAAGGTTAATCACATCGATGGCAATCGTTCAAAGATCGCAAATCGATGTGATTGATCTCAACGGTTCGGCCATCCATCAACAATCAACAACCATGATGATGGCCATCCGCAATAACCTCCGGCAAACAACAACGCCAAAACGAAGAGGAGTTCCAACTTCTCCTTCAAGCCTCCATCCCTAAACACCCCCGTCGACCTTCGCCAAGCGTCAGTACCATCAAACGACGCTTCAAATGGCTCCGAGGATCCATTCCTTCCACCGGGCGGGTGAAAAACACGCTCCCGTCCTCCCGGCCGTCACCGATCCCAGGCCAGAACTTCCGAACCAATGGGATTTCGACCATGAAACTTAATCTTCCTCTCGTTATCACCATGGACCACAGCTCCGCACTCTTGGGTCCACCATTCAATCAACCGCATCCGTCAAAATCCAAATCTCCTTGGGAGGAGGGAGAAAAATGTCTTCACACCCCGGCGTCACCGATCCCAGGGGAGTACTTCCCAACCAATAGGATTTTGACTACCAAATTCCCTCCACCACTTGGAAACTTCATGGTCAACAGCTTCGTGCCCTCGGTACCTTGATTCCCTCCCACACAGCCGTCAAAAAGCAAATCTCCTGTTGTGGAGTGCAAAATTGTCGTGACACCTCTCCACCACAGAACTTTGTGGATATTTCTAATACCAAGGTAAGTTCAACCCTTTAACTTACCCTACCCCTCTATCACACTGTTATCCACAGCTCTGTACTCACCAGTCCTTTTGAATTTCCTTCATAGCCTCAAAAAAACAATTCTCCTGTGGCGGAGATGGATACAGGCCTAATCAGGCCGGAAACAGAGGAGTTTGTGTTTTTGGGGGTGGAGAGAATACCTCAAACTCCAGAGATTAAAACAACAATCAACCGGTACGAGAGTTTTCAAAGCAGAACAAGTTTTATTGTTCTGCAGTGAATAATGTTGTTGTTGGAGGGATGGAGGATTTTTGAAAGTGAGCTGGATAGGGCACACCCACTGATACAAAACCCCCGGCGAAGGAAAGATGCAACAAAACATTAACAAACAATCAGCTATGCAACAATCAACACAGTGTACCATACTGTTATAAATAATAAGTATTATCTATAAATAATTCAGTTAAACTCTCTTAATTGTTAGGGTAGAAGCCCTTTTTATTTACAAATGTACATATTTTTTGATGTTTTTCTGGATTTTCTTTTCACCACTTCATTTTTAGTTCTGGACTCGTTTATTTTTGAAATCAGTAGGAAAAGAGCTTTCAGAAAAGTATAGGTTTCCCTAGGCTATCTCTGAAAATCGATCATCCCGAAATTTCGGGCCTTAAGTGGGGAGCCTGATCTCCCGGTTGCCCCATTCCATGATGCAGTGCTACCTTTGAATTCTTATAGCTTCTGTCTGGGATCCAAAAGAGCAATGGCCCCAAGATGACCCAAGATTTACAACAGATACTGTCTACAAATCATTACTTCCCAAAAACAATGACCCACTGTTCCTCTATACCAATTCACGTTCACAGCAGACCCCATACGTTCCCATTCAAATACAATCGAAAAATGACAAATTTCAATCCATCAACAATCAACCACTCACACTGTCTCAATTATCACAATTCTCACCAGCAATAGCACATTGTCATCAACAAAGCAAACAATATCAAATCATGCCAAAAACAATACTACGTAAAAAAAAGCTCTCCTCAGAGAACACAAGTACCAACAACCCAACAACTCCTTAAATAACTTCCGATACTGCAACAGCTCGAAACAAAATAACACAAAAAATCAACAACCTATCACCCATAACTGAAATTGCAGCTATATAAGCAAGACAAGTGATGGAAGCAATAATGGCAGTGAAGTAATGGATGAAGAAACAGTGGGTGGTAGCAATGGCAGAAATGGACCAAGCAATGAAAATGATGACAATTGACTTGACAATGGTGTGACTAACGGGAACAATGATAACGGACTTGGTAATAGGATCGGCAAACACGGAACGGGCAATGATGGCTGGATTGAGCAAGAGGAGTGGAGGTTTGGGAGTAAGAAGTCAGGCAAAGGCAACAGCAAAACCAATGTTGCAAGCAGCAGGAGCAAGAAATCAGACAAAAACAGCGGCAAAAGATACAGTCCATCAAGTAAAGCAGTGACAATAATGCAAGCAGGGATAGCGATGTCAGCAGTGCACCATCTAACTCATCTAGTTCAGTGGCAGCAGTGATGATGATACCATCTCTGATAATATCTTCAGGTACAGTGATGAGAGTCATAATGACTCTACCTTTACTAGTAGATTGAGCAGACGGGAGATAAACAAGCTCAAGAAAATACTATCCGGCACAAACAACCTTTCAATTTACCACCAATTGAAATCACTGTAGATTGTGTCCATCTCAACATACCTCCTGTTCTTCTCTAAGTTGGTGATCAAGTGCACTGGAGGTACAGAGGGGATTCCATCCGTATCATCACCACCATGGAGAACAACCACATCCAAGCAAGACATCAACAGCATGCCCAGTGGACACGAAGACATATCCACCCATTATGATCATTTCATTGGAAAACATGCTGTGTATCTCTGGAACAAAATCGGTCAACTTACCTTTGACTCAAACATCATCTCTGTGACAGTCTGGCTCTATCTCCTTTGTCCTGGAAGCGACATGCATACAGAATTCCTTATGTAGATCTAAAAAGCATCAAAATTTCAATTCTGCAAACCAATCTGAAAGATTTGAAATAGGACAGCAATAAAAATGCCTGAATTTGTAAGTGTGGAGTTGAAATTGCATGTATTTGGGGGGGGGGAGTGAAATTGATCATCAGATTTGGGGATTTGGCACCCATGATGTGTGCAGCACCAACAATCGTTCATCAGGTGTTCCCTCGTGCTTATGCCGATTCCGAAGAGTTGCATTTAAAGTTGTTCACCTCTTCAGTTTTCTGTAAAAATAGATTTTGATTGAAAGAATAATTTGAATAGGTAATATCTTAACTCAGTATTTGATCCAATTTTACTGTAAGTGAAAGGAGATGAGACATTCACATTTACTTAGCCACTTTCTACCGACGAGTGTTTTTTTGCCAACTCGTGTAGTATTTATTTCTAACTGGATAGCATATTCAATAAACGAATGCAATAGGCCTCTTCATTCCATCCAATGGCAAGTGACTTCCCTTCCTGTCTAATCTTTTCAAATGAGGTTCCGTGATGTTCCATTTGTTGAACAAGTTCATTGGAAATTTTGTTGTTTGCGAAAATGTTATCAAAATCGACCCCAACACACCCTTTTCCTTCTTTCAACAAAGATGTAGCACCAACTTTTCCGCCTTTATTAACAATTGACACTGCTCCGAAAGCTGCTGACTCTACATGGTCATTCCATATGCATCGTAAAAACAAGGGTGAACATTAAGTGAAGTGCGAGAGAATACAGCTGCCATTTCTTCAGGGCCAAGAAAACGATCAATCACTACACAGGGCCAATCATTGTCATTTGGCTTTGAGGAACGGCAAAAGGAAGTCAAGTCATTCAAAACTGATTGAGCGTAAGACTCAACACTTTTTGCACCACATATTAAGGGAATAAGATTCGCTCTTCTAAGAAACTTAATCCCACCCAATTTTTTTAAGAATGATACAAAGTGATGAGGAGATTTTTCTGGACTCAATCGTGCCATGCAGGTTATGAATATTCTCTCTGGCATTTGGTCTTTTGTGCGTTCTGAGAACTGATTTATTGCTGCAGTAGCCTCTCCTGGAAGATGACACATTAATTCGTCGCGGTCCCGGATTGCAAGCTTTAAAATGTCTTCCCGCAATGGTGGTGGCAAGATTACGATTCTTTCCATTTTAATAAAGCTCTTTTCATGTTCAAATAACGTATCTTGTTGCATAAGCCACCTCAAGCTATCTTGGTCGTGTTCTGACAGGCAAATAATGGTATCAGCTGAGCGGCACGAATATTGTTCTTTGGTGAAATAAAACTGCTCATCACTCTCTTCAACTCCTTCATTTGATGGGCTGATGTCACTTTTGTTATTACCCCAAGCCGAAGAGGAATAAACTCTAAAGTTGTAATAGCAAACCTTTGTCATAGATGCGCACCAGGTTCTTGTCGGAGATGACACTGACTCCATGCATTTCAAGTAATTGCAAATCTCTTCCCATACAAGCATCCCATGCCAATCTACGGTCACAACCTCCGTAGGCTCAAATTCTTCAACTCGTTGCGAATAATTGGTATTTCCATTACTTCCATTGCACCCCTCTGCAAACTCCTTCCAAGGACCATGGCGATCCAGTCTCTTCCATTGACACCCAAGTGGGAGATTCACAGGCCAAATTTCCAAATCATTATTGTCAAAATATTCGTAAATTTCAGTCATGGAAACATCAGATGATATATGATCAGTGGATGGATGAGGTCTTGCACAAATCACACGAATTTGGACGTCAGTGTGAGCTTCGGCATTACGACGTACCACACCAGATATTAAGCTACGGGCTAGGACACCGTTTCCGCTAAACGGCGAATAATTGAACTCGAGAGAAATGAATAATATTCTCCGTTTACGATGGGACGGATTGTGTGAAGGTTTTACGCATTCTGCTCGTGCTGCCGATGGTTTCGTCATGTTGGATGGGAGGAACAGGTGTCTGCAAAACGCAAAACGTGGGGATAAAGGGAAATGCATAAAAAATACTATCGTAAGCAAAGAGCGAAAAAAGATATACCAAATAAATCACTAATCATTCACGGTGAAACTGTAGTAATCACTTTCAGAGCACTCTGGTAGTAATGCAACATATTAAAATAAATCACAGAATTATCGTGAATCACCAATTAAATTTTAATAAATATTTTTGGCCGAAAAGAATAAAAGAACCCGAAAAACACTCATTTTAGATTTAGAACCCCCCCTCCTCCAACGCTCAACACGACAACAGCACCGACAAACGACAAATCATCAATACAATGGCATCGATGCGTTACGTCCGTGACGGCGGCAACCGGCCACAAACCTACAACAGATCTGCCACATCACGAGCTCCCACAGGAAGAGGCGGAGGAGGCCGTTTCTCAGCTCGTGGACGTGGACGGGGGAGATTCGCCTCGCATGCCTTCGTGAGAACTTCGTCACGCGAGACTAATAATGCAAACAAATGGGTGAGAAATAATGGAGATAGTGCTGTCGACGAAGCTGGAATGGTATCTGCCGAAATGGATTTGGTTGGCGTGTCTGAGAATGATATTGCGGAGCCCGTTGAGTCTATTCACGATGGGGGCACGAATTTGGCAAATAGCGAGCAATTGGCGGAAGCAGAGGGGGAGGTGTCAGCATCAAACAATTTCGAGCGAAGAGGCAAGCACAAGCTAGTTTTGAAGAAAGATGAAAATTCCAACGGAGAGAGTGATGTCAACAATAGACCATTATCGTGTGACCAAAACATGTCAACTGATGAACAAAACGATTCTGCATTGAAAGCTGCAACTGATGACGAAAAGAATGATGAGTTGGTCACTTCAGCACCTCTTGAAAGATGCGGAAAGAACAAACTTGTCCTTAAGAAAGATGAAACTGTGAATGTGAAGGAAGCAGAGGAAAATGTAATGAGGGGAGCAAGTGAAACGGCAGTTTCGTCTCACACGAAATCTTCCTTAACTTGGTCTCGTCAGCCGAAGCAACAACTGGACCAGGGACATCAAATAGTTGATGGAAGAGAGAACCGTAAAAGGTTCAATTATGATGCAAACACTGATTCTGTAAGGACGAAAAAGCGATCAAAGACTCACTACAATGGCGCATCAAATGGTTCCCGCAGAATATGCCTCGGCACTAACACTCAAGCGATCGCCCCGTCTTCTGATTTACCAAATGAAGAGTGCAAGCAGGAGACCGAACAAAATAGCAATACTGTTTCCGAAAATGCAACAACCGTGCCGAGCAAAAAGCTGACAGATTTTGCTTATCGTGATTCAGGCCGTGGAAGAGGAAACGCGAAACGAGGCCACCCCAGAACGGCTAACATAGGTCTTGTTCGAGTGAAACCAGAAAATCCATCAGCCACAGCAATCTGCCCTACATTCCGCAGGGGACTTCCATGCAACAATCCTAAATGCACACTCAGGCACGATGTGTCTTCGGAAGCTTCCCGCCCAATTTGCGTCTTTTTTCAAAGGAATGGTATGTGTTCGAAAGGGGATGCGTGTATATTCCGGCATGTGAAGGTTCGTTGGGATGCAGAGGTCTGTCCTATGTTTGAAAAGTTGGGTTATTGCGAAAATTCTGATTGTGTATTGAGGCATGTGGTGGCGAAGAAGCCCAAGGATGGGAAGGACAATGTAAAACCTGGGCATTAATGAAGAAGTTTCTACCAGCAAGGAAGGTAAGTATCAGACAAGACTGGTAAACTACCCAGCTTATTATGTGTTTTGATCAGATGTGTCAATTTGTATGTTTCATTCTTAGACACTAAATTAATTGCAAAGAAAGCATATATATAAATGGTGATTCTTGTCTACAAGATTCACTGAACAGTAATTGTACCTTTTCCCTCCCTTCTCTCACTAAACAGTTATTCTGTTTTTGTCAAAAAATACCTTGTAACCGAACAATGGTTTCATTTTCGAAATTAGTATTGTAAATACTGTGTGCCTCGGCTCAACCCAAGCAATGTACATTTGCCTCACAACCAAACCATCCTGCACCCTAGCCAGGAGCCTTAATGGATTCAGCCACCGCACAATGGATGTCGTCGTTGCTTCAACCACCACTGCTGCAATATTAATAAGAATGGGGTCTGCTGCAATCAAAGTGGTAGCTATTATTACAACAACAACACCAACAATGGCCCCCATTGTTGCTGCAATCAACAATGGCCGTGCTGCGGCAACAACAAGGTCCACAAAAAATACTACACAATGAGGTAACCAGATAATAGTATTAATTTTAGTAATAACATTGTTAATAAAATATGGCACAACCTAAGCAAGTGTGTTGTCATGGTCTTATTGCATTGGCCAATCTCAGTAGTAATTCCATTTGAATTACATACATTTCTAGTAGCAATTAAGTGTCTGGGGCGGTTAGTCACGCTGACAATTGAGTCTTGCCAAACATGTTAACCTACACATCATGCTTGTTAGATTGTCATGTTTTAAATAAAGTAGTGTAATATTGTTTTTGTTAGTGGAAACAGTCACTTTTGGCATGCAGCCAGCCAAAAAGGTGAAACCCGACAGTACCTTACTGTTCCGTTGCCAAACTCATTCCAATTTTGTCATTTCCAATTTTAGCGTCAATAAAGTTTGTCATACGTTTCTCTACCCACAAGTGAAATTATATTCAAGAATTAAGTGCTTGCTTGTTAGATTTTGGTATTTCTGACGAATGGCATTGGATGCTACTCTCCAGTTGCAAGGGACATTGTTTGCTGATGTGATGTTGCCTCTGTTGTCTGTGTCCAATACCGCCTGACTCGTAGCCATACTCTGATGTGATTTAAAATTTTGATTTTGTGGTCATTATGGCAGGTGCTTTGATAAAGGTTCACTTTATATTATGTCAATGTCATTTCCCCTTTAGATAGTTGGGTTCCATTGTTTTTTAATCCAAACATTGACATTTATAGTTGCTAATTGATTGTGTATGTATGGAATCCATCCATTGCCACTGTATTGACATCTTGTAATACCTCTCTACTGGTTAATTTTTAAAGCTGAAGTATTGTGTCATTCCAGTAGAAGACAAAAAGATCAGCCCTTTTGATTCGCTAGTCAATTTCTAAATCACATTGTGACATGAGAAACCATTTGCTGTGAATCAATTGTTATTAAAAGTAACAGATATAGATAAGGATAAGCCTTTTTGACTGAATGATTTTACCCGAATACATGTAGTACAACTTAATGCGTGAAACAATAAAAGATGTCATATTGGATTCAATCAAATCATGAATCATGTCCTCATGAATCACAATTGATTCCACAAGCATTGCAAAGTACAAAGAATAAAAAGAATAAATGATACATCAACAATACAAGAACAAATAGTTGAACTACTACCAAAACCCCTATCTTTTTTTGTTAGATGCAACTGTTTAGGAACCAGACGCAGATTGCCATCATCTCAGATGGCAACAGGCTGTCACTGACTGAAGCTATATTTCTGCTGCTATTGCTGTTTTGGATCTGGATTCTCAGACACTATTTAATGCGTAGACGTTTTCCTCGATAGACTTAGAATCAACAGGTGAATCATGCTGTACAGTTGTAGTATTTGGTATTTTGTAGGGGTGGTTGCATCGGCATTTGAAGTGGTGGCAATGTGACGACGAAGACAGCCTTTCATGGTTTTGGTGGATTTGACATTGAGGTGGTTGCAAAGCGATGGCTGCAATGGC
>JALLAY010001282.1:0-10901 GCA_036939635.1 Cyclotella baltica
TCCATCACGTTCTCCGAACTGCACGCTCGAGGTACGAGCTTCGCACTCTGACACCATTGTCAAGCCAAGTTAAGACCTTCTGACATATTCCAGGCTGTCATGGGACATCTAGAAGCATGATAGTGCACCTAAAAATTATGGACACTTAGGCTTTAGTATCTACTAGTACAACAAGATAAAAAACATTATCTGCTGGGTTGTGACCCTGGTGATGTAGAACTACTACACAGTTCCCAAAAAGGCCATTCGACCAGAAGAATCAAACTTCATCACGTCTGACACTTTGCTCAACAACTCTTGTCCTTCCACTCTGTCTGCAGCAGACATATACAGTGCAAGCTTCATAGCATCAGATATTACCTCATTGATACCACTGTTTAAAGCAAACTCTGTCCATTTCTTCGCAGTATCCATTCTTCCGTTGCCCAAGAAATACATTCCAATACAAAGGATCGCAGAATAGCTTCCATTGAGACTGCCTCTTCTCCAGTTCGATATTTGCTGAACAAGAGAAGCCCCATCTTTCTCTATTAAATGCCCCAGCTCGTCTACATGATCAAACATCATGCACAGATCTATGTAGTATTCAACAGAGAGCCCATCTAAATCACTAATCGCCAAATCAGGTCGTCCACGTCGAATGAGAAAGTGTGCCATGGCATCATGATCGAAATGAGAGGTAGCATGGATCCACTTCCTTGCCTTCTCCACTAGATTGGCTCCCAATAAAGTACCTATCCGTAATAGTGGGTGTGAGAGTGGTAGTAGGCGTAAACCGCAGGATGTAGATATGAGAAGTCCTCCGCAGTGATAAGCTAAGATAAAAGGTTGCATTAAAGATGTGACTGCAGGAACAGGGTGGGAGCTGTCTGCATATTCCGTGCCATCCATTGGAACTTCTGTTGTTGCAATTGTGAAGACGTCAATTTCACAAACAGCATCTGGATTGTTAAGGTTGCCCAGGAAAATTGCATGCACTGACGATGGTTTTGAGCAATACAGAACACCATGGATGAATTTTAACGATAGCAAAGATGCATCTGAATCTGAATTAGAAGGTCCAGTAGATATGTTCACGGCACCCAACAAGGTGAAATTAGGAGGCTGTGAAAGGTAGATTGCAACCTTCAGTCCAAACGCCATCGCACACAATTTCCCTTCTTCATCCCATGCAACTAGCGAAGGGTAGGGAATCTCAGGACCCATAGTCATATAAGAAGACGCCCTCTCGTCGTTTTCTTCAACTGCTCCACTTTTGCGAGCATAAAAGTACGCTGCACTGGAGTCGATACATGATTCATTAGATCGATTCGAAATAGAAACACACCCAACACATAATGCAGGTCCTCCAAAGAGAATTGTGGGTACGGCTCGATCACCCCCGCGAATGGCAAGCCTGCCAAGGTTGACTGTAGTTGCGGCTGCAACACTCGCTCCTGCAGCTAGTTCTACAGCATCAATTTGAGCTTCGGCTAGTTTTTTCAGCTCCACATGTGGTCTGATTGGTCTTGACTCTGTGTTGTCATCCTCTGGGTTGCTATCAACATTGGAAGGCGATATAATTCTTTGCAAGACTTTCTTTCGAGTATCAAGCATAGGCTGTAAAGGAACAACTTCTCCTCCACGAGCGGGGCTTGATTGAACAGCAACCTTTGACGTGTTCAAATCAACATACAGTAGAATCGCAAACCTATCGTCATCTCCAATCCACGCAAAAGAAAGGGCTTGGGTACCAGAATCAACAGAAGGAGAAACTCCCGGACCACGCCCATCCAATGCACCGGGCATGCCAGAAGCACTGCTAGCCTCTTTACGGCCCTCCTTCGTGAGAAGACTTCTAAAAATCGTTGATAAAAAGAAATTGTATCGTAAGTCAACTCTCGAGTATTGCACTATCTCATTTCTAATGGCTCAATAATCACCACTACTTACCTAGCATGTAAGATTTCATATCGCATCTCATTCTCCCAAAACAAACAGAGGTAACGGCCGCTAGGCGAAGGGATCAGCTGCGGTTGTGAACTGACACTGTCTCTAATTTCAGCAAAGATGGATGTTCTTGTAGACCATGATTGTTGCCATGCTTTACTCTGACCTTGTAAGACATGCATCATCATTGGGTCTTGCAAGCTTATTTTCTCAACCACAGAGTCTTTGTTATCACTATTAGTTCGTGGAGTAGTTAGTCTCGACGCAAAGACAGAATTGTTCTCTACAAACAATACTCCTGGACGATTGTTTAGTGAGCTTACTGGCCCGCCAGAAATTATTGTGTGTATGTGTCTAAAGGAGGTGTCAAATGAAAGCGGAGAAGTATCTTCAAGTGGTTTTGATTCAGTTTCCAACCATGCTCCGCCCTTAGCAAGCATGCCTACAATGACACCCTGATCAGAGGCCACGGCAAACGAATCAGGACACGCAAAGGAAGCAGCATAAGAAGACCCCCTCACTCTTGACATGTTGCTCTTCCATATACTAGAAATTGGTAGTGTATGCTGCGTCACAAAGGTAGCATAAAAAATCTTGGCTTTATCAACCCCACTTGACTTCTTGGCCGCCGCAGATAAAGAAGACTGGACAATCCACGATTCATCAGTACAAGCATTAATAAGTGGCAACGGCGCCGCCTGTACCATTAATTCTGATCCATCTCTCGTGAGACATGTATAAGCCAACGAATTGGGAGGTAGAGGACAATGCTGCAATCCACCAAACACACTGGTAGATGATGCTGCCGATGCCGAGAATGGATGGAGTTTAAACACTGCTGCCGGAGCAAACTTTGGAGGTGGATGAGGCGATGAAGATGCCGATTCTTTCTTTTTTGACCCGGATATAAGAGCATTCACTGCAGACATGTTCCAAACCTTAACAAATCCGCCATTGTCTCCGTTACCACACCACTTTTCTAAAAAGGTCTTGTCTTCCTCTTCCTTCTTAGCTTCGGCAGTGTTGGGCTGAGCTTGTTCTAGTTTGAAATCACCACGATGGTCCACTGATGCTGAGGGAGCTTCGGATGGCAAGGTCCACATTAGCAAATCTCTATTGTAATCGTACTGAATTGCCGGCATGACACTAAAATATGGAGCTTTAGCATTCTCTTTTTGACCTTTGATTGTCATTTCACTCCAAAATTCATCTTTGGTGGCCTTTGTAGGAGAAGTATTTCTGGGAGAGACAGTCAACCTCCCCAATCCATCGATACGTGCCAGTGGAGGATCGACCGTTAAATCTCTGATTGATCCCGAAGCCCTGTCTAATTTCAAGTGTACATCCCATAAATACCCTACTCCAGAAGAACATGCTGTTAATAGTCGCGAATGAATTGAAATCGACTTTTGATCTACACCACCACTCGCTGCTGTCGATTCATCTCGATCACCATAATAAAAAGGCGAAACATTAACAATCTTAACAATCGGATCATTCCTCCCATTCGGCCCTCTGACCGATTTAACCGTCCCCTGCTTCCCTCTACTACCCTTACCCGAAAAAAGGGAGGTACTCATACTCAAAGAACCCATAGCCTCAATCCTCGAAGAATACAGTAAAGAAGGGACGAGATTGTGAAATCGCATAGCTCCATCCGAACATCCATAAATGACAATTGAATTGGTTAAAGGTATTAACGGTGAGGTGGGAAGGTAGTGTGAATTGGAGCTTTCTTTGTTCGATGGCTTTTGTCCCTCGAGACAACAAAGTACACTGAACTTGTTGCTGCCACTGTTGTGTGATTGTGCGAGTCTTACAACAGTCAGCACATTTGTAAATTGAAGTGAGAGACATAGGTCTCCGCCCAATCCCCCCTCTTGATCGATGTGCGTATCGGCATTCCTAATTGAACCATCTAAAATATCAACACTACCTCGTCCTCTACGACTCCAAAATAAAGAAGCGGAATCTAAAAACTCCATACAGTGCAATGGACCCAAAGAAGCCAGCGTTAATGGAGTAGTTGATTTATTCTTGATTAATTTCCCCGCGCGAAATTTATTAAGAGCCAGTGCCAATTGCTCCATCGGCAGTGTTGCCAAGTATTCATCTTTCAAAATGACACTTTTCCTTCTGTCGAATTGTTGTATTACTATGCGCTGAGTCTTTATGGCCGAGCTGTAAGATCTCACATCGGCCTTCTTTTTGATGGATGGTAGTTGAGACTGAGGCGGTGAGGGGGATAAACTGACCGTTTCTTCGGTTAGGTAGGCTACACGGGGTAAAGTTGGATGGATTGTTAGTGCGGTTATATTGGTTCGTTTGGGTGAGTTGTTGGGTAGGGATGGCGAGGTGGTGGAGGGAAGTGCTCCGTGGTGGGTTAGGGCGGTGGCTAGTGCTGGTGGTAGTGGGAGAGAGCTGTTCATTGTTGTGGCGGCTACGATGTTACAAGTCAATTAATGGGCATTAATGAAGAGAGATTCAAAGAGATTTGAGTTTTGTAGCGCCCCGACGGCCGACGGCTGAACATGGTCATCATTTTTAGTCATATGGTCGTCCCACTCTCTAATTTGGTGGGTTATATCCGTGTTTGCCCTCTTTTTTATAATGAATTTTCCCTTCAGAGTGCAGCAGAAAAGAGGGCTCACTAGCCTATTTGGTGGGCTATCACTCTATTTGCCCTCTAACAAAGATACATGAACACATGAAGATCCCCACGACCCACGACCGCGACGTGTCGAAACAATCTCTGCCGCAACCATCTACCATACGAAACCCATACCATAGCCCACAGCCGCACCGACAAAACACAAACAATGGCCCTCCTAGCAACATCCCAACCCCCCCTCCTCCCCAAAGTAGACGCCATCCTCGTCCTCGACAACGAAGGCAATCGTCTCGCGGGAAAATACTACGGAGATTTCATGAAACAACAATCCCCCTCGTCGGGAGGAGGAAATGGAAGCGACACCAGTCAAACCGATAATGCCACCGCCACTCAATCCGTAGAACAGTTACGTCAAGGTTTCGAAAGACAGCTTCAGGGTAAAATCGGGGGAATTGCGGCACGACCAGATGCCGCAGAGGTTGTTACCGTGTTGGGTAAAACTGCAGTGTTTTGCGGGGGATCTCCCCCGGGTGGCGGGGCTGGTTCGGTACGAGTAGTCCACGTAGGACCCGCGGGTGAGAGTGAATTGGTCCTAGCCCATCTAGTGGAGGGGATGTACGAGGCCCTATCTCATTTGATGGGGGGATCAACCGATCGCAACATGATTTTGGATAATCTCGAACTGGTATTTTTATTGATTGATGAACATTGCGACGGGGGTATTATTTTGGAAACGGATGGGCATAAATTGGCCAGTTCGGTGTTGTTGAGAGATGAGAGTGAGGCGACAAAGGCGGAACAGGAGGCGCAGCAGGCCAAGGCTGGGGGTGGAGGGATGATGGGTGGTGGTGGTGGGTTTGGGGGGATGGGTGGGGATATGACGATTGCTCAGGCTTTGAGGCAGGCTCGGGAGCAGATTATGTCGAATTTGAATCAAAATTAGTTGGATGGTAGTGGCTGCGTCCCGACTCAAATCTCAACTCTATGTTAACATGGATTTAAATTTACATCACTAGTTCTGTTAAGATCGTTGGATATCAAAATAAGCTACTTATACTCAGAGTGAGTGCTTGTGTTTACTTCATCATTTATCAGTTTGAATTGATATTTTTAAGCAATTGCCTGTCTTCTTGGATGGCAACAATCGACTTCACAACCACATAATCAAGTCTTAGAAGGGCCAGTTTTGGTTCCATCAAGGGTCCGGGTTCGATTAGAGAAGAATCCCTTTCATACCACGCGCGAAGTCTACTAAAAGATCCAAAGATTCTTGCTACTTGCAATACTAACTTGGCAAAAAGATCCAAGCACTCACATGCCACGGCACCAGTTTTGACATCCTCATTTCATTGACAATATTATTCTCGTCTCATAATTTTCATTTTGGATCTGCACCAAACAACATCAAAACAACAACATGGTCATGTTTGTAAAATCTATCGTCGCCCTTGCGCTGTCTTCCCCCTTCAACGGAAGCCAGCTTACAGCTTTGGCCAAAGCTGTCCAACAGCCTGAGGTGGAAGATGGCTTCGGGATGCTCCCCATCCCTGTCCCCGGGGGGATCCATATCCCTGGCCTCTCCCCCCCTACAACTCCACCACCGACTCAACCACGCCCGCCCACTCCATCGCCTACTCCATCACCCACCAAATCACCTACTCCATCGCCCACTTCTAAGCCTACAACTTTCTGGGAGAGTCTACCTGATAAGGGTAGAGATGCTGCCGATAAAATCAAGAACATGATTTGTAGCAAGGAAGGCAAGATGTGCCTTGGCAACCCCTTCCATATCCCGTTAGTAACCGAGGATTCCCATACCTGCTGCGATGGTTACGATTGTGTTCGCTGCAAGGGTGACGAGTGTTTTCTTCCCTTTCCAAATGTTGAAGGGAAATGTGTGAAGGAGAAAGAGATTATTGATGATGTGATTGATAAAGTCTGTACTAAGGAGGGCAGTTTTTGCGCTGAAAACCCTTTCTCATTTGGACCCAAAAGTAACTGCTGTGAAGGTCTCGTTTGTAACGATAGTGAGTGTAAGAAAGGAGAAAGTGGAGAAATCAATGCGTGGAAGGGTGCTACGAGTTTCATTCCTATCGAGAGCAAAAACATTCCCTCTGAATGTAACCTTCGAGACTATGATGTTACGTTGACTTCTTCTGGAAAGCCAAGCACCTTTTTCTTCCTCTCAGCCACTGTGTCAAACAAGGTTGCTTCTGGTGATAAATGCCCACAGGCATTGGCATTTGTCTCGATGGAAGGGCGCAAGACCATGTTTCTTATCCCCAGTCTGAATGAAATGAAGCCCGGTGATAATGAAATCTATTCCCATTCCCTTGGCAAAGCCTCCCTCGGAGAAATTATGAAGGCTGAAGCTAGTGTTGATGCTGTTCAAGAGTTCAAGTACAACTCCGTTGACAACTCCAGTGTTGATTATGCCCAGGATATCTGGCGTGCCCTTGACTTTGACGAAACCAATGAGTTGGCAAACTTCTTGATTGAGAATATCCTTCGTGATGGAAGCCTTGCTCAGTATGCCAAGGAGAATGTCAAGCAGACGAGGCTCCGTGTCCTTTCAAACTTTGACAAGACTGTCAAGGAAGCGGTTCTCTCCCAGCTTGATATTAATTGAAGAGTTCATTGGCCGGATGGAGTGTTGTTGGAATTTAGTATGTCTTGTAGTTGAGTTTTGTGCAGAAGATCTTTTTGTATTGGGTATTGGGGTATTGCTTTGACTTTGATGTAGAAGTAGTAAGATAATGCAAGGTTTGGTGCATCTTATGATAGTCTTCATGTATACTTGATGTTAACTGTTCTGCCCAATCACTCTATTTTGTAAACCTTCATGTGGGTTGAAATAATCATGTCACTTAGTGAAAGTGTCATCGCCTTGACAGATCTCAGCTTTTTGTTGTCAATTCCTACCATCACATCAACCTCAACGTACAAAATCTATCTACAAGTGTCCAATACACATGTTTAGGCCAATCATACTTTGGCATTCAAAGTATCTACTCAAGGGACTAACATGAAACTTTCAGGACTCAGTTTGAAGGAATTTTGCCACCCATTTGACCCTCTCTGCCTCATAACCAAGGTCTAAAAATTTGGACCTGTGTGTCTGTACCTTGATCTCATCTCACTAGGCCTCAAAATCGTGTTTTAGACAAATTCCCATTCTTGGTGTGATTGAGTATTGAGTATCATGCTAACTTTACTCTTGACCTCAGAAGCCCCTACCTGTATCAACTTATTTTAGCATGACTTGATTGTAGTATTCATAAACCATCTTGAAAAGGATCAGCTTCAATTCAGCCATCAATCTAATCCCAGCATTGACATCCTTGGCCCTGTACTTCTTGTTTAATTCAGAAATGTCATCATGGACCAGCCCTTGGGAAAATATCAGAGGTGTTATTATCTATTGTATTGCTTCAATTCAACAGTTGGTTGATTTCAATTGTGAGCCTTTAGGTAGATTATTTAAAACTAAAGGTTTCTAAGGTTTGACATAAAACATCAATAGGATACACTTGACTGACCGAATGGTGTGTGTACATTCTAACACTTCATTCCCATCCGAAGACCGAAGACACCTTTACTAGTCATGCATGACTGATTGTCTTCCCAAACCGCACATACAAAGTCAGGTGTGCTTGTAGTGAATAGAGCTTAAAGACTTTGCCCAATTCATTTAAGAGTTTAATCAGCGGGATAACTTCTCTTCTTGAAAGTGCAATGTATTCAGCTTCCACAGTGCTGAGTGCTATTTTAAATGCTTCAACAAGGTGCTTGGCCGGTAGTTAACTTCCTAAAGGCATTGTCATTAGACTTTGGATCATTGTTGTTCTTCTTGTCTTTCTTACGCTTTTCTCTTTGTAATTTAGCTGCGGCATTCTTCTGATCCTGGTCCAATTTCCACTGATCATATGGTCACGAGGCTCAGGCATATACATTATCTTGCTGTTGATGTGCTGACCACACCAGACATACTTCTGCCTGTTTTTCGACATCTTCACTCTCTTCTTTTTGGTGTGCCAGACTTTCTCCTCTTCCCAGGTTGAGTTCCATTGGTTCTGTCTTTGTCATTTCCATTACCTTCAGAGTTGGCATTGAATGCACCATCCTTTGCCTTGAAGAACTTAGCCTCAAGTGCCTTGATTTGCTCCTGGGACTTTGCAGGCATTCCATTCGTTAAGCTTGTCGAGGTTTTTGAAGATTGTCTTGACTTCTCGAATGAACCCTGCTGGGTTTTTATAGACCTTTTTGAGAATAAACTGCTTCCTCATATTTTTCACATCAGACTTGAAGTCAGCATTGTTGGAGGATAAAAGTGCACAGAATAGCTCTCCCAAAAATTGATCCGAATGGTAGGACCCTGGTTTTCGAGGACATCCCTCAACAATGTCCTCATTGAATGAGTCCGGACCTGGACATTTTTTCTCCAGGTAGTTGCTTACAGCTGGTTCTCCCACTTGCACAAATCAGTCGCTGTTTCTGGTTGTACGTCCAACATTATCTTCTTGAGAGGCAAGAATTCATCCAGCTTGTGATTGCCTAGCACTGAAATTAAAATGATATCATCTCCTTCACTATCAATCATTAGCTTGTAGGTGCCGTCCTTCACAATTGCCTTAAGTATTCCATTCATCATCTCAGAACAAATGCAATACTCTGTATCTTATCCTGGAGACACCAAAGTTTCCTGCCCATGTCAAGATCTGCATCGATAATGTCGATATCTTGGTTTTAGACAGTTAGTGGCAGTGTAAGTATTCTTGTTTGACAATCCCCCCCCCCAATTGTGTAAATTGTGATGATTCTTGAGAAGATTGTCATAACCACCAACAGCATTGAGAATGATTTGCTGGTTTGCCCGAGTTGCATTAATGAAGGCCAGAACATCAGTGCCAAAGTTGGAATTCAGAAAGAAGGAAATATTTGATAATCCCCAGCATTTGCTTTGATTGAAAGCATCAATTCTATTGCATTGCTGACAGTGATTTTCAGTCCATCTTGCTTTCGATTGACAATGAGTGCATCATTAAAACATTAAATCTGACAGTTCTCGAGAAGTCAATATATCTCCATTGAGAGGATGGGTGCAAAAGTTAAAGGTTGCTATTTGTAATTGGAATGCATGCAAATGAGTTGTTGTCATTCTCTTGTTCTTTCTAAATCTCAGGTTTCAAATTTTTAGCCACCATCACTTTCTGTTAGCTCTCCTTGTTTGGAATTTGACAAGTTTTAACTGCTACTTACCTTCTTTCACTGATGTTGTATCAAAGTTCAAAAGGACTGACCTTGGTTTCGTGAGCACAGGATTAGAGGCTTGTTTATGGTATAGACTGTTATTTTTATTGTAATAGTTCAATCCAAGGGTAGGCTGATTTCAATTGTGAGCCTTTAGATAGAGTATTTAAAACTAATGGTTTCTAAAGTTTGACATAAAGCATAAATAGAATACACTTGTCTGACTGAGTTGTGTGTATCCTAACAATGTGTCTTTATATTTATGAGACTTCATTGACCAATGACAAAGATTGGGCACAACCTCATGTTTGTGTGATTCAACTTCATCCTCACATTATCCTTATCATCTGGATTTTTCTTTGCAAGAAGGATTTCGTAATTCGTCAGACAATTTGCCATGATTACAGGGTCCAACGCATAGCCAGCATCAGTGTACGAACAGTAATGCTCTTATTCTTGATTCTATCCAACATCTTGAAAAATTACTTGCTTCTTAATTTTTGATCCACCTACTCTAGTGAGTGAAATCGAACATTGGTTCAATCCCTCAGTCTGTTGCGTGTTCAACATAACATTATCGAACTTCTTTCGTAGAATTTGTGGTGGAAATAATGAATCAGTAGCAGTCAATGTGGGACATGTGACAATCAACACTCTCTATTGTGAGCATCTTACAAATATTTGAATTCAAAAAATGAAGCAAGAAAAGCAATGAACAATGAATCGATTGACGTGAGTCAAGAATACAACAGAAGAATCAAATTTGCAAATTTAGCTGTTAAATTCTAGCAGATTTGCTCTAACCTAAACACAGCTTTAGCAATATGGTATCTAATCTCTATAATAGATTTCTTACTACAAATTAATTTAAAATACAAATGGCAATGCCTGACCCAAAGCCATTACTTTACAATGCTTGTCTTCGGCTCATCATAAACTTATCAAGCATCCCAAGAAAATGACTGGACAAATGAGAGCCTAGTTCAAATTAATTCACAGAATCCAAAACAAAAAAATCAAGAACCAAAAAGATTTCTCTCCTCCAAACTCCTCAAATTTGGGAACTAGACTCACCAGCAGCAGAGCACAAATGGACTGCAATCTCTCTTGA
>JALLAY010001283.1:0-10896 GCA_036939635.1 Cyclotella baltica
TAAATGCTGCCGCTACGAGAGTGAACAAGGTCAAGCGACAGCCTCTCAACCCTGCAATTTTGAAGGATGTCTTGGGAGAAGATGGTGATTTAGCCCTGATGGGAATTGAGAAGAAGCATGAGTTGAGGAAGAAATCAAAAAAGAGAATCATAGACATGATTAAAGTGTCATGCATTCACTGTGACAACGAGATGGCTGAGAAGAGGAGAATGCTTGCGGAGGAGTGTAAGCGTTCAAAAGAGGGTACGTATGAAGTGATGAAGTTTAATTGGATTGATAAATATGAAGCGTTAAAAAGGAAGAAAATGATGAATAGGCAAAGGCAGTCGTCGTAAACAAATGAATTTGTGTTTTAAGTAAGATATATATTTTGACAACTACATACGTAGACAGTCGTCAAGTGTTGAAAAGGAACGTCTGACATGTAGGTGGGGCTCTTTCTACCATGGTCATCTTCCAAGAATCCCAATTTTAATAGAATGTCGTCGTCCTTAATTTTCTTTGTCCCCAACTTGGACTTATCCTTAACCTCCATCCTCAACACACCAACAGCAACTAACCGAAGAGCGAGTGCATGAATCGGTGCAACATCGAGATCGCCTGGGACACTATCTTCGTCCCAAATTGACTCTCTTGTATTTTTAAGTAGCTTGACAAATTTGGTCACTTTAACCTCATTGCCAATGAATGTCGTCGTTAAGAAATTTCGTAGCTGGACTAAAATAATATTGCCAGTAAACTCAGAGGTCTCGTTGGCGCAGAATGAACAATTGTTAACACAAGTTCTAGTTGGCCCGTCTGGATTGAAGTATTTCTCCACAAAAAAGATGATAGCACATCGACGGTGCAACGAGGAAACGAAGAACCTCCATAGCTTGAATCAGTGACACCTCTCGTTCTCTTTTGTCTTTGTTGGACATTATGCTGTTGAAGAGTCTGTAGATACTCGGAAAGCAGAGGTGTATGTCAAAACTGCAGCCTAACATTCTGAGAGTGCGGTTGGCTCTTCCCAGCATTTGAACAAAATCGTAAAGAGTTCGAGGCAGGTCCTTATGCTTTGCATGCTTAAGATTGTTACTGCTGACGCCGGCGTTGATAGCAGTGGTACCGGTTAGGATTTGTTGAATTTTGGGAAGCTTGACTGTAGTGCCGTCGATGATTTCTGGGTCTTCTTTCATCTTGTCGAAATTTGTAAATGCTTCAATGATAGCCGTCTTCAAACCTAATGTGTCACCCCCAAAAAATGACTGACAAATAGCACTACCTCCTTTCGATCTAATAACTCTCTCCAACAAATCATCTCCCTTCCTCTGCATAGATGTTTCACATGAATGTGCAGAATTTGCATACCAAATTTGCTGGGAGTTGGGACTGTCTTTCAAGTCTTGCTCGGCGTATTGTAGAGAGTTGCTGATGACTTCCCTGAAATGATGCACGAGATCCTAGTCTGGCGGCGGGACAGATCTCCTCGTAGAATGTGAGGTTTCATAGAGACACCAAGAAGCGAAGTGACGTTGTCAATATCCTCTTGTCGCAGTGTGGCAGACATGGAAAGGATTGGAAAAGGTGTAGGAGACTCGTTACGAAGCAAACCGGCGGAGGCAACAGAGTTGTTAAATTCTTTTCGAAATGACCTCCTGCATTGCTCAACTGTGTGTGACTCGTCGATGCACAGCAAAGAGACTAAATCCTTCTGAGCAAGCGGACGAAGAGTTGAGATCCATGATGAGTTTGAGTTAAGAGATCTGGGTGACACGAACAGGAGAATGCATTTGCTTTTTGCCTCTTGACTAGTGAGAAGAGACAAGCGCGGTTTAAGATCATCCTCGTCAACCCCCTTGTGAAGGTCAAGGTAATACGCCATGAAAAGTTTGTCACGTTGAATAGCCTGCTTTACCTGATCAGCTCCCAACCCATGAAGTGGAACCAAGATAATTGAAACGCCCCTTCTAATCCCGGAGGTAAGCAATGGCACAAGAGACTTTCCATCAGCCGTACGTCTAATGAGCGTGACGTAGGTGTCGTCCTCATAAATTAGATGGTTGACGGCCTCGTACTGGAACGGCCGAACCGTCTCCATCCCGAACAAATTCTTCGCGGCGTCTTTCATTAAAATTAATTCTTCCACTGGTAGATTCTCCCAATCAACCACGGGCGGATTAAACGTATTACGAGAGTGTAGCAGTTGTGCTTCGTTGGGAGACTCGGCAGAATTAGATGGGAGGACGGTAGCGTCAACATTATTCGAGGGGGAGGGAGAGGAAGCATTCGAATTAGCATCATTCAACTCAACGTTTGAAGCTGTAGCTCTTGATGGAGAGGCGATGGGGGAGTCAGTTTTTCTTGGAATGAGGGCATCGATTAGTGGATCCCCGTCCGTCGAATCGACACTGGAGGTCCGTAATCGTTTCGGTGTGGTTGAGGGAGGAGGAGAGGGCGATGGGCGGTGCTTGTTCATGGTTCATTTCAATTGAAAATGAACACTTTTCAACGCCAAATCCACGTGTGATGATGGGACAAGAAAGCGACAATAAACCTGATCCAACAGTAGAAACAAAGACATTGTCTTTAAGAACAAGCTACCCTGAGATACTCAACGCAGATTCAGGAGTTCCGATGGCGATCCGATCGAGCAATACATGGTCGACGGATTGCCATGGTTCATTGACATTTTTATTAGTGATCTCGCATCGCGAGTCGGGGGGAACTTAGAAAATTGTTGTCCAGGTGTCGAGCATGATTTTGACGATTTTGTTAGTAAAAAGTAAAAATAACTAGGGGAAAGCGGGATATGTTCGTTTCCAGTAGGGAATTGCACTAAGTGCAATTTTCAGTTCACCCACCTTCCCATTACCAGCATGTCCAAATCAATTGTCTTTGTTAGCAGCACAATGCTGGTCTGGCATTCAATTTGATGTTCTACATGCATGAAACCTTCAAATGTGGGATTAAAATAATTTTATTCTGAAGACGTGAAACAGTTTCATTAAACTTCACACCATTTATCATAATGAAGCAAAGCAAGGAGTACAAAGAAAGATAATTTTTTTGAAGAAAACATCACTGTCACCGACAGAGCAATGTCAATTAATTTGGAAGCTTTAGTGCGGAGCATTTACAACTCTCTCTCTCTCTCCTCCTTCTCACTCTCTCTGTGTCTCTGCTCCTGGTCATTGCATATAAGCTTCACTGGTTTTACTAATGTTTCCTGGGAAAAATCAAATGATTGCACTGCAGATGAAACTACTTAATGCCTAACATCCTGGCTGTAGATGTAGAATTAAACTCTACTGCTCTGGTTCACACTCCCAGCAGACATACCATAAGTGGCACTTTATTGAACAACCTGCTGATACTCCCAGACAGTCTCTGTGTGAGAAAATCTAGAATTCGACACCAATGGGCTTGGGGTATATAACCTGGTAGCCAGAAACTTGATCACGGTAAGTGAAAGCTCCTACAAAACTAATGTTGCTGGTGACTTCTGCAGTCGTGTAGCTGTTATTCTGCAGAAAAATAAATCCGGAGACCAGAGTCACTTGGGTCAAAAAGAATTATCAATTTATGGCAGACAACAATCATAACAGTAGTTGCTCGTTCACAAACTTTATCCAATATATTGACTTTCCAGCAGATACTGAAGGTTGCTTCTGATATCGCCGAAGAAAAATAGTCCAAATTCCAGAAGGAAGAGGTGCTCTGTACTTATGGTCCCGGTTGACGATCTGCTTGAATCTGTGGAAAAGATATGCTATTGCCTGTGGTTAAACTTGTGCATTGTATAGTTAATGATTTCCTGGGAGTCATATCAATTATATATGTTATACTTCTCATTATTGTAGGACTTTGTCTGTACAGGCCCTTTGCTATCCTCCATAGGACTTAATACAAATCCTACTAAAAAACTGCATAGTTCTTTGTAGGATAACATCATTTGATGGCTTTTTGTTGATCACATCACATGACAGACTAAATGTTATGCGGGAAAGACAGCATTACAACGTGTCACGAATGTGTGGGTGAATATTAGTAGATAGAACAGCATACAAATACAAAGATTCTGTAGAATGAAACATGAGAGCATTAACTTACATCTCAGGAATGAAAAAATCTAGCATAACAAAACAGTTGACATGTGTCATGTATGGTATTCTACTCTGATATTTATCCTCGGCGAAATGTGAAGACTGAGTGCTTGGTTGTTGAACTGCCGAAGTTAGACATGTTATAATGTAATGTCATTTACCTTCACATACTGCACATGACAACAAATCAATGTTACAAACCCTCCCCCAAGAAAAAGCCAGTCATTGGTGGGGATGTCATTCCTGGATCTTCATGATCTACATACAGCTTACGGCTTTCCTTCTCAATGTCTACACCACCATCCTTTCGGTTGATCCTAATGGCCTCACGTGTATCATTATTGACCGAGTCCCAAATCGAAACAGGCCGGCTTTTCCTAACATTTTCCCCAATGTGTGTTTGCCTTCGCGACAATGGGATATTACCTTCCTGGTCTTTAATTGTAGCTGTAAACAGCTTTGCGTTGGAGCAGTCGCGGCTTGGCTTCTGTACTGATACATCATCTGGCAGTATGAATCTTTGGCTACTGGCATTTGCTCTAAGATTTATTAGCGCCTGCCTCACTTCGTCTAACTCAACAGTCTCAACTTGACCTGGAGGTGATCTTGTTGGCGACAGCTTAGACCTCGATCCTATTGATGACAAACGCCGCATCGCAGCGAACAAGTTCAATGGCTTGGATGATACTGTGGGCTCACTGCAGTCGGTTTCTTCGCGATTTTTTGACATCTTGTCTTTGTTCTCTGAGTCATTATTTTGTGATGTATCGGCAGAGAGTTCCTGAGCTAAAACTTCTTTAGGATCACAGTTCAAGTCTTCCACATTGGCATCAGAGTCAGGACATTCTTCTGGAGTGTCCATATGAGGTCCTTCAGAATCGAAATGTCGGCTGAAGTCCTCGGCGTCATATATCACTGACGAATTATCATATGCTCTCTTCCATCCCATGAACCCATCACTGTCACAGGTCAATTCACTTTCCCGTCTTGGGTAATATGGCTGCTTGGATCTAGTACTCTGGTCAAGGTCAACAAAGTTGTCAACTCCAAAATCCATGATATTTACAGAAGCTAGAATCGACGTTCTACGCGATTGGCGTCTGATTGGTTTGTTGGAACTTTGGGTACCATTGACTGCGACAAGCATTGGCATTATGTTACCATGCAATTCATTACTTGAATCGCCGACATTATTCTGCGCCGAAACAGCTTGCTTCATTGATGAGGGGTGTGATAATACCGGCTTCATACTGTGCGACAGTGCACATATGACTGCAGCATTCGTACAAGCATATCGGCCATGTGCTTTGATGGCGTTCCGGATGTCAGACCACTTGGCGTCTGGATCCGCAAGGATGTCTTCCAGTTGCGGCTGGATGTTGTTGGGGTACAAAGTTTGGTTTTGCTCCATCATGGTTTATGGTGGCAATGAAGCTCAAACATGGAGAAATGGGTTTCGACTCAAAACTATCACAACGACGCACACAACACCTTACTCCTCTTGCTCGAGCACAAAAAAAGATGAAGAAAGGCTTTTAGTGAATCAGCGGTCTTCGAAGGATGATCAAAGAGCAATGCCGAACTTGAATTTTGCCTTCTGTATTGCACCGAAAAGAGTTAACTTTGATCCATAATGTTCTTTAGTGATCTTTCATCGGACTAGTATTTCAAGACTCCACAGTCAAAATTGTCATGGGCCAAGCGAAATACGACCTTTAAGGATGTAATTTCTCAAGGTCTTGATCTTTTTGCTCCAGCGGCAGAGAGTCTGTTCGCATGATGTTTTGATTTCACTCTCAAACTAAAAATGAAAAAGGCTTAAAAGGTACGATACGTGAATCGGCGATGTGCGAAGGATGAAGATTGCTCGAGCAGAAAGAGTCGTTGTTCGCATCGTGCGTGAAATCATTACGATTTACGATACTTATGAACAACATTCTACTCGCGTTTCCGCGGGCAACGAGTGCAAGCGCGGGCGCGAGTGCCCAGCAGTAGAAATCGCCACATGTATTGGCCGGCACAAACACGATGGTTCACATCATCACGTGTAAACGGCGATTTAATTTGAACCACCTATTTTGCCTTCCATCTTGTTCTATTTTATTCCGTCCGTCTCCCGGGCGCCAGCCGGGCTCGCTTTGATCAGACATCAAAGTAAAAAAGCGGCCACCACCATGATGGCCGACCCCACCGCTGATCGCTTGGCCTCCCCACTTCCCCCACCACTCACAACCTCAATGGCTGGCAGCCGCGGCTGGATCGCGATCAGAGCGACTGATCGAATGGACCAGCCCTTCATCGTCGTCTCCCCCCGTCTCCATTGCAGTCAGCCGTGCAATGAAGATGGGGGGACGCGACGATGAAGAAGGCCGCCCGCACAAGCCATTGGGGTGATGACCAACCTACAATGGACGGATCCAGTTCGGATAATGTCCTCTAGGTTGAAAAATGTGCTATTGGCCTTCCTCGTTGTCCCCCGTCCCCATTCATTGCTGTAATATCATTGAATGGAGACGGGGGACACGACGAAGGAGGCACGTCACACGAGCTAGCGGGCAGAGCTCTAGCTCCTCCCACAGCCGCTGGCAACCGATCACTACCCCGCTTGATCGCTTGGGATGGTTGTTAAGAAGACAAAACAGCCCCTAGTGATCGGTTGCTGGCCACTACCTGAGGAGTTACAGGTACGTACGTGACCGCCATGGTTGTTTCGATTTCGGCCGATTTTGTATGGCGGCGACCGTGGAGAAGTAAGTAGAGGCTAGGCACTAGTGAGAAAATGGGCGGTTACAGGGGTAAATAGCGTTCTCGGCTAATTTAGTTAAGATCATTTCTGAATCATCGTGGCTGCCATAAATAATAGATTCTTAATTATTGAAACCATGAGCGACAAAGACGACCTCCGCGCCTCCTTCACCAAAACAGCCTCCACCGCCGGACTAACCCTAGACGAAAAAATTCAACGCAAACTAAACCGCGAAACGGGCGGCAGACGAACTCGTCGCGATCGCAGCACACTTGCATTCTCCATGCCGCCGCAAAGTGGCGCTGCGACGGAAGGTCAAGAAGAAGACGATCGTGAGACAATTCGTAAAGCTTTACTAGAAAAACGAAAGAAAATGCCAGTGACTAGGCATTTAACAGCTTCGACGAGAATGGAGATGAACGCAGTGGATCTTGCCAAGTTGAATGATTCAGATTTTGAAGAGGAGGAAGCACCAAAAGGATGGAGCTGTGAAAAATGCACCTTTGTCAATGAGAATCCTGAACACTTGGCTTGTTCGGTTTGTGGGGCGCCACGAGATCAGAAATGATATTTATTTATTGGTATGTGATATGTGTTGGAGGTTTTGGAGCTGATATCCCACATTAGAATTAGGTTAGCTTTTGCGAGAAGTGAGGGAAGGTGGAAATTTTATGCATAAAAGTTGGTGTGATCAGTAGTTGAAGGTATCTCCAAACTCTTCTGGGTGCAAGATAAGAATGAATCATGCTTTGAAAAGGAACTTGAATTAGGGGAGCTGGCAGTCAATGGCTGAGTTTAAATAATTTTGGGGGTTATTCTCTTTGTTTATGCTCCCCAGAATAGTCTTGGATGTAATATTTAATTTTTCTACTTAAATAAATGCAATCTTGATAGTTGGTCTCAATGGTATAGTTGAGTGGAACTGATGGGTTTCATGCCAATTCATCCATTGTCAACTTTGATTTCAATTAAGCCAGTCTTTGTTTAGCTTTACAAGATTGCAGCAGCTGATCAAGGTTTTTTAAGAGAATTGGTCTTCTAATTAAAAGTGTAATTATGTGGGTTATGCTGTCATAGCAGATGATGTGTCAATAAAGCCTATTGCTGCAACAATCCTTCCTCGTTGTAATATATAATAGATGGATGTCTTTCCTAACCATCGTCTGCTCTCCTTTCCCCTGCAATAAAAATATCAACTAATACAGGGCCATATATATTGTTTACTGTTATCAACACCCTGACCCAGACTTCTTAGGTCAGTTTGTTGCTCACGCAAAGTCAGCTTGCGTTGACAATTAATACTTCCATTTCTCTAGCATACCCGTCAGCTCTCATTTCCATTGGAATACTTAGTATTTACCAATCCCACAATGCAATACTTAGCTTAAGCTTGTGAAAGAAAATGTAGTGCAAGGAGCACAGTACTGACTCTAATTTGTTACGAAATGATTAATACTGCCTTTGATGTTGAGATTAACTCACCATGAAATTCTCCCTTGCAAATTTACACTTTCTCTGTAACATAGAATCATCTCATCATTCCTTTACACAGTGTTATGGTACAATTAATACTGCCTTTGTTGTTGAGATTAACTTACTATGAAATTTGCCTTTGTTAATATTCACTTTCTCTGCAACATAAAATCATCTGATCATGCTTTAATGCAGGATTGAACTAAGTTTTCAACTTTACAGACCACTGTCTCCTACTGTATCAATCTGTCATTACATATCTCTGATGTTTCATTGTGCCTGTGACATAGTTTAATATTATCCAATTCCTTTCTCTTTGAATGATGCACATAATTTTCTTTTTCTCATCCTGTCTAATAACACTTAAACTCTGATGTAGGAGTTTCGGGATGTATATGAATCCATGATTTGCAAAGTAATCACAAAACAGGCCTCTTTCTCTAAAGGCATGCATTAACAAGCTGAGAGCTTTTTGTATTCCACACGTACTGCATCCTGTTTTGAGACAGATTTGTTTTTGATCTGCTAAGAATGATATTCAAGAATATTATGTGTTAGACCTGGATTTTCTGTTCAATTACTGCCAACTTTTGTAAGAATAAAATTCTGCCTGATTTCTTTTTTCTTGACTTCTCCTCTGCATGGGTTATATATTATTTGACCTCATCATCTATCTTATGTACATAAATTCCCTTCAATATTTTAAAGACACTATCAGATAAGATATTAGTTTTCGTAAAAAGAGGAAATGAAAGACTACATGTGTGCAGTTCACGAGTGGACCGACGCACAGGTAGATCAGATTAACACCGTTGCCTTGGGCAGGGCAAAATCTCGCCTCCCTCTGGCTAGATCTATTCGTACAACAAAAATGATGTATGAATGGCTCAATGTTGGGAGGCAAAAACGAAAATTAGGACAAGATGGCACCTGCCCCTGCTGTGGCAAGGAGGAGGAGGATTTTGTTCATTTATATCATTGCAAAAATCAGGAGATGCAAACAAGCTTTAGGGAGGCCGTGGCAGAACTCAAATCGAAACTAGTCAAAGATGACATACCTTCTGGCATCTACAATGGTTTTATAGGGGCTGTCTGCCGGGCGGCGCACCATCCACACCCCGACCCTACATACGATGACGACTCAGAGGATGTGGGAGAGGTGATTGGATTACAAGAGACCCTGGGATCATCATCTATCCTACGTGGTTTCCATCACATAGCCTGGGTACAACTTTTGCATAAATATTGGACCCCACCACCAGACACTCAACGGAGTCAGTCTGAGAAAACACCTCGGAAGAAAGATGCTGTCGAACAATCAGTATCTTTGCTTACCGGGGTATGGGACATCTTCGAAGCCCTGTGGAATAAGAGAAACGAAATATTACATGGGGACGAAAATGTGTTGACAGACAAAGCTGAAGACATAATCACCACGAGGCTTCTAGAGATTCGCGGTGAGCGGTTTTCAATTCTGCGGCGGACGGATCACTTTATCATTGACCATCCGGCGAGTGAAGTTATCAAATGGCCGCGGAAAAAGAAGAAGGCGGTGCTCCAAACGTTGGAGGGATTTATAAAGCTTTATAAATTGGAACTTCGGCGGGAGGAGGAACGGCTACGGCCGATTACGGACTTCTTCGCCCCAATTTCTGTCCAAGCGGACGGATAATGGGAAAAACTTTGCCGGGGGAGTATTTATTACTTTCCTTGCCGTGCAATCTGCTTGCTCACTGTATAGTCACCTGTAGATGTATCGTATAAATTCTTTGTTTACTATATATGGTTGTATCTGCTTTTATTGTTGTTGGATGACCATCATCTGTACTTTGGTCGTGCCCAAAACACAGCTCTCACTTCAAATCAGTCTGTACCCTCTCTCCAACCAGCGGTGTCTTTTGCGAACCTTCAAGCAACTTTGTTTGGTGATTGCTCAGACGTTTTGCAACACTCTGTGGCTATTTGCTTTGAGTCGATCTCGTTGAGAACAAGACGTTCAGCATGGATTCTTCGTTGGCGGATCTTAGCCAATATGGTGTTTCCGGCTACAGGCTCTCATTGACGACTACAATTCTCTCATTGTCACCAACATTTGACCTCGTTCGTGAGCATTTCATCTTCCATGCTAGCGACTTGGGATGTTTCTACATTTCCACAGCCGTCCATATTTAAGAACGTGTCTTTCATCTTGAAATGTTCCTTAGGTCTTGACTTAAGACGTAACCTGGCGAGATCTTGTTGTTGTGAAGTGTGGTTAATATTTGTGCCTGACTTTCACCATGTGGACCTCCTGGCTGATAGTTTACGGTGGTGAGAGCATGATCAGTTACATGGAACCGTCCGGCTCATTCTTGTTGATTACATTCTCTGGTTCACCCGTTTGGCAGCTACTGGTCCTGGTTCATTCACGATTGATTTGATGCAGTGTTTGGTGTGTCCTCTTCCCCTTCATGTGGGCATACACATTCCAGTTCAGCCTGCCAGCATTGCCTTGACATCAATCTCTGGCATATGGAATCAATGCCTTGCTCTTGTGTGTGCGGCTTCAGAGGGAGTTATCGTTTTCATACATAGCCTTACTGGACTAGAGGG